>VWYK01104512.1:3044-13105 GCA_013399775.1 Semnornis frantzii
GGGGCACCCCGGGGGGAGGGCTGGGCAGAGCTGGGGAGGGCTGGGCAGCAGCCCGGGCCGGGGGTGGCGGAGGGCAGAGCTGTCTGCCTGCTCCTTCTGCTCCTTGCCTGCTCCCTGCCTGCTCGGCTGCCCCCAGCAGTCGCTGAACTGCAAGGCTGCTCCCGCTGGAGGGCAAAGCTGCCCCCTGGGCCTCCCTCCCTGGCCGGCAGCCAGCAGGGGGCGCAGTACCTGCTGGTGGAGGCCGAGGCGCAGCGTCAGCCCCTCGCTGCCCTGCTCGTCGCTGCTCTCGCTGCCATGCAGGTGCCTGCTGAACTTGGGCAGAGGGACGCTGGGCTTCCCGTCGGGGTTGAACATGTTGGCTGGGGCCAGCACTATGAAGGCATTTGTCACCGGGCCTGGCATGGGACAGGAGGAGGGCACAGGTCAGCATTTCCTGGCTCCAGCAGTTTTCTCCCCCCACCTCCTCTCTTGCCTTGCCTGGCACTTTGGGCAGCCCCAGAGAGAGCGCAGAGCTCCTCCAGCCTTCTTCCCCCCCCTGCCAAACCCCCATCCCCAGCAGCCTCTCTTGCCAGTGCTTGGCAGTGGGGAGCAGCAAAGGGGCAGGCAGGCAGCTGGGGGAGGAGTGGGGTGGGCCCAGGCACCCTCTGCAGCAGCAGGCAGCCAGCAGCTGTCTCCTGCAATGATCTATCACACACACTCTCGTTTGGCACAGCTAATGAGCACTTTAATTACTGCATTTACCCACACAGGCTGCTGCTTTCTGTCAGCAGCCTCCTCCACCCCTCTCACCCACCCCCAAGTCCTTCCCAATTCATGTCAACTCCCACCACTGTGTCCCCGCCCCCCATACACACAGCCCTGTCAGACACAGGGGGCAGAGGGACACACACACACTCACAGCACCACCGGGCACCCCCCAGGCCTGTGTGTGAGCAGAGCAGCTTGGTCACCACCAATAAATAAATCCCTGCCCATCCATCTTCCCCCTGGCAGCACTCAACAGCACACAGGGAAAAGGTTAAAAGGATCCAGGTGCACCTGAGGCTGCTGCAGCCCCCACGCAGCACCCCCTAAAAAGTGCAGGATGAGGGAGTGAGGACCCCGAGGGGCTTGGAGCTGCCCAAGGCTTTCAGAGGAGATGGATGAAAGCACCTCAGGCACCAGCCAAGGGCTCTCTCATCATCACCTCCCTCTACATCCAGAGCAGAGCCTGCTTTGGAGCCTGAACTTGCTGGGATAAAATTAAATCTCCCACCAAAGGCTCCATGCAATGCTGAGCCTAGTAGCTGCTCTGCCCACAGAGCCAGGCTGGCCCTGGAGCTGCTCTGTGCCAACAGCCTGCTGCAACAAGCCCTCTGCTTTGCTTTTTGCTCCCTCCCTGAAGACAAGATGCTTGCTGCTGCTTATGAATCCATTAGTGAGATTAACACTGCTGGGTCACCAGCAGCTCCAGGAGCAATTGGAAAGGGACAAGAAAGGGAGGGGGGGAAAAAAAAAATTAAATCAATCTCAGAAACTAGCCCACAGGTCCCCATGGGCACCACCCAGGCACAGACACCCCCCCAGAGCCCTCTGTCCAAGCTCACCACATCACCATGGCTCAGGCACTGGTGGGTGACAGGGCCCACCAGGGCAGAGGGTGGGGAGAAGGAATAATCCAGCTCCCCAGACTGGCAGCTGCTGGCAGGATGGATCTGCTGGGGCATCCTGCAGTGGCCTTGCCCCAAAGGGGTGGTCTGTGCCACACAGTGCTTGCAGAGATGGAGCTTGCCTGACTGGGTAAGAACTGAGGGCCTGGAGGACTTTTGGGGCAGTGCTGACAGGAGACCTAGGGACTGGCACTGCACCCAGCCTCATGCCAGAAGTCTCCTGGGTCCCCTTGAGAAGATGCCAGCCACACTGGGTGACCAGAAGTCTCCTGGGTCCCCCTGAGAAGATGCCAGCCACACTGGGTGACCAGAAGTCTCCTGGGTCCCCCTGAGAAGATGCCAGCCACACTGGGTGACCAGAAGCTGCCCTGCCTTGCCCAGCACAGTGGCAGCTCCCTGCCCTAGAGCAGCAGCCCATCTGCCTGCCCATGCTCTGCCCACCCCCATCAAGGACAAGCCAACCTTGCTGCAAAAGGCCCTGCATGCCCTGCCCCTGCTGCCAAGCTCCTCTGGAGCCCTCAGCCATGCTCCTGCCCCCTCTGATCTATTTGCAGCACCCACGGTGGGGGCAGAGGTTTCTGCCTTGCCCCCAGCTGCCTGCTCTGTCCCATAAGCAGAGGGAACTTCTTGCCCCAGAGGCTGCTGTCATGTCACCATGGCAGAAAAGCCTTTGTCATCTCTGCCTGGGGAAGGGCTCAGGATGGTGCTGGAGGGGTGGCAGTGGGGAACAGACCTCGCTCAGGGCTCACATCACTGCTTGGGGAGGTGATGGGAGAGGCCAAGGGGAGATGGGGACCTGCTGGGAACCAGCACTGCAGGGATCTCATGGCCCCAGCAGGAAGAGAGGCAGCACTGGGAGAGGAGCTGCAGAGCTGTGGGTGCAGGGAAGCTGCAGGGAGCCTATGCTCTGTGCTACCTCTCCCCAGTGGTGGCTTCCCCTGGACAGCATCTCCTGACTCAACCCACAGCTCCCACCCTGCACACAGCAGGGTGGCATTGGTGCCAGGGCTGCCAGGGAAGCCAAGTCCCTTGCCTGCAGGAAGCAGAGTGCCAGGGGAGGCTGCAGAGAGCACCCACACCTCCCAGTCCTGGCCTCCCATAGCAGGGTCAGCCCAGTCCTGCTCCTCATGGGAAGAGCTTTTGTCCATCTGTACTCTCCTGCAGCCTCCAGAAGGGTTTTGCTGCCAGGCTGGCAGTGAAAGCTTGGCCCCCACTGCCTTGGATGACTCAGACAGCCCAGAGCTTGTCTGCCTTCCCCCTCCCACTGCCAGTGGAGCAAGGCTGGATGGGCACTGCAGTAGGTCCTCATTAGGAGCAGTGCTTGGCAGCCAGAGGAGCAAAAGGGGCTGCAGCAGCCTGGCTCTCAGCCACTGCCCTGAGAGCAGCTCAGCAACCCCTGTCCAGAGCCAGCAGCACAGAGGAAAAGGCTCTGCCCTTCACCCCCAGCACCTGCTGGGAGGGTTTGGGAGAGCAGCACTGCCAGCCCCACTGGTGAGAGGTTGGAGACCAGCAGAGCCAGTCAGAAATACAGTCAGCAGCAGCTCAGACACAGCAGCAGGGGGAAACCATCCCCTGCTGAGGCAGCTGAGTGCTGATGGGAGCCTGTCAGGGTTTGTTTGCATGGTTTATGGGAGCCATCAGCCCCAGAGCCCAGACACTTCAGGCCCAATCAGCTGCTGTCTGGCAGCCTCCTTTTCAGACACCTCCTCCCTGCCCTCTCATGGCCTCCTCAGGCCTTGGGGTGCATGTGGGGCAACTGTTCCCTTTGGAAAAACAAGGAGGAAGATCCTGGATGTCCTCAGTGACAGGGTGAAGTCTGTGACTCACTGCCTGACAGCACACAGAGGGGTTGGTAACAGATGTGGGCAAGGTCAAACCATTGCTCCAGACACCTGAGGTGACCTTAATGCCTCTGCCCTGCCCAGAGGGCTGCAGCACCTCTCCTGTGAGGACAGGCTGAGAGAGTTGGGGTTGTTCAGCCTGGAGAAGAGAAGGCTGCAGGGATACCTTACAGCTGCATTTCAGGATCTGAAGGGGACCTACAGGAAGGCTGGGGAGGGATTGTTCAGAAGGGCCTGTGGGGATAGGACAAGAGGAAATGGTTTGGAACTGGAGCAGGGCAGAGTTAGTTTGGATGTCAGGAGGAAGCTCTGCACCAGGGTGGGGAGGGATTGGCACAGGCTGCCCAGGAGGGTGGTTGAGGCCCCATCCCTGGAGACATCCAAGATCAGACTTGCTGTGTCCCTGAGCAACCTGCTCTAGCTGTCCCTGCTGCCTGCAGGGGTGGGGATTGGCCAAGCTGCCCCTGGAGGTCCCTTCCGATCCGACGCGAATCTGCGAGGTGCGAAGCAAGCAGCAGAGAAGACAGCAGAGAGCCCAGGGCAGCATCCAGAGTGGCAGAGGCACTGCTTTTGGCAGCTGAGGAGGAAGGGAATGGCAAGCCAGGGCCGTGCCTACCTTTGTGATTCACTGTCTTGAGGCACTGCTTGCTCTGGATGTCCCACAGGCGAACGGTTTCGTCGTGCGAGCCGGAGAGCAGCAGGCTGCCGTCTGTGGAGACCGACAGACAGGTCACCTGGTTCCTGGAATGGGGAAGAGGCTTTTTAAACTCAGCATGACCCCAAGACTGCCAGAAACTGGGGAGGTGGGCAGACAGGGAAGGGAGGGGGGAAAAAAAACCCACAAACTGTTGGGCAGGTGTGTCTGGTCCTTCACCTGTGGCCTTTGAAGACCTTCCCGTTCTCCCGCTCCGGCTGGAAGGTCCGGTCCCGCTGCACCGGCTGCAGGAGGGAGGGAAGGAAGGCAGAGAGCTTTGCATTGAGCAAGAATGCAGCCAGCAGGGTCAGCCCTGTGTCTGGAGGGGGCAGAGGAGAGGCAGGGGAAATCCACCAAGCCAGCAGGTTCAGCCCTGTGTCTGGAGGGGGCAGAGGAGACACGGGAACCCAAAGGGCTCATTCCTGTGTCTGGAGGGGACAGAGGAGACACAGGGGAACCCAAAGGGCTCATTCCTGTGTCTGGAGGGGACAGAGGAGACACAGGGAACCCAGGGGGCTCATTCCTGTGTCTGGAGGGGGCAGAGGAGACACAGGGGAACCCAGGGGGCTCCTTCCTGTGTCTGGAGGGGGCAGAGGAGACACAGGGGAACCCAAAGGGCTCATTCCTGTGTCTGGAGGGGACAGAGGAGACACAGGGGAACCCAGGGGGCTCATCCCTGTGCTTGGAGGGGGCAAAGGGGACACAGGAGAACCCAGTAGGTTCATCCCAGTGTCCAGAGGGGGTAGAGGAGACAAAGGGGAACCCAGGGGGCTCATCCCTGTGCTTGGAGGGGGCAAAGGGGACACAGGAGAACCCAGTAGGTTCATCCCAGTGTCCAGAGGGGGTAGAGGAGACAAAGGGGAACCCAGGGGGCTCATCCCTGAGTCTGGAAGGGGGAATCCAGGGCCTGCCATGCCCTGGCAGGACAGGTTGGTCATGGCATTGAGGTGAGGGTGGCTCAAGGGTGCCACATGAGGAGCAGCACTGAGCAGACCTCCAGCTCCAGATGCTCACCCAGGCACAGAGGTCGACCTGGAAGATGGAGCCATCCATGCCCCCACAGAACATGTGGTACTCAGAGAGGTCAAGGGTCACAGCCATGATCCCCACATCGAAGAGGACAGAGAGCAGGAGCTCCCCAGAGGAGACTTCCCAGAGCTGCAGCCAGAGGAGACAGGAGAAGCAATCACAGAGGTTGGAAAAGACCTCCAAGGTCAAGCCCAACCTTCCACCACCACCAGTCCACGTCCCCAGGTGCCACCTCTACTCCTTGTACAAACACCCAGGGCTGATATGTTAATGGCAGGACTGGAAGAACATGATGGGTGCTGCCCAGCAGCACCTGCCCCAGCTGCTGGCATCCCTGGCATCTCCTCCTTGCCACAGGCAGGGAAACCAAGTCCCAGGAGGGACTGCAGCAGAACTCAGCATCAGCCTCTTTGTCACCAGGAGACAACAAGTTTCCCAGGCAGCTCCAAAGTGGTCCTTTACCTCCCTCCCAAGCCCATCCTGGCCCCCAGGGCAGAAGGAGAAGGCTGCAGACTGCTCCTCCTGCCCCTGCAGACAGCAGCACCGGAGCTGACCTCAACGTTCCCAGGAGCAGAGGGACTGCAAAGCAGGCAGAGGCCCAGCCCCAGGGCAGGAGCAGAGAAACTGCTGCTGTTTGGAGCTGAAGGAGCCCATTAGGTCTGGCAGCTCTGAGTCATCAGAGAGACAGCCAAAAAATTCAGCTACTGCAACCCTGATGGGCAGCTCTGCTGCAGCCAAGCAGAGCCTCTGCTGTAACCCTGCAGGGCCCACGTGTCCCCACCTCGTTGGTGGCACAGAGCTGAGCCTTACCTTTGCTGTCTGGTCAAGGGAAGCTGTGGCAGCTCGTGCCAAGGGCCCTCCAAAGCCACAGCACAGATCTGTGATGGGGAGGCTGTGGCGGGACCAGACGTGGCGAGGGTCAGGGATCTGGGAGGGCTCTGCCTGCAGCACACTGTGGGGAGAGCAGAGATGGGCTGGCACAGGGAGGAGAGCTGGCCAAGGCTCTGCCTCCTCCAGGCTGGCTCTACTGGCTGCAAGGACCATGCAGGACACAGAAGGGAGCAGAGGATGAAGGCCGCTGCTGAGCTTCCCATCCCCAGAGGGGACAGAGAGCTCAGCTGCCATCAGCAGGGAAAGGGCACAATGCAGTCTGTGCCACACAGGGAGAAGAGGTCAGAGCCATGTGCCACAGCTTGGGCAACTTGAATCAGACCCCAGGAAAAGCTTCTGTGGCCAGCAGCAGTGAAGGGCTGCCCAAGGAGGGTCCAGGCTCATCAACCCAGCAGGCTTTACCAGCAGCTTAGACACATGAGCTTAGCCAGAGCTGATTCTGTCCCCAGGAAGCTGTGGCTGATCTCTTCTTCTAATATTCCTCACCCAGATGCTTCCTGTCCCCAGCATGAAAGGGTCAAGATCCCTTCTGTGGGCCACTGTTACCTGTAAAGGTTCCACACCAGGGCCAAGCAGTCCTTTGCCCCTGAGAGAAAGTGGCTGCTGTCGTCAGTAAAGCAGAGGCAGGTCAGGTCCTGGTAGTGTCGGTTCAGGATGGCCAAGAGGTTCCCATTGGAGACCTGAGGCAAAGGGAAGGGCAGGGCAATTAGGAAAGGAGCACTGGGGTGAAGCTGGAAGGTTGTGCCAACCACGAGGGGCCACTGGACCTTCCCTGATAGCAGCCAACACCCTCGAGGTGCAAGCAGTGCAACCACAGGCACCTGAGGGCAGATCAGGGAACCCTGCAGCTGCTGAGGATTCATCCAGCCCAACCTCTCACCCAGAGCTCACAACCCCACCACTGCTGCTGTGCCACTGCATCACATCCATGCAGCTTTTAAACCTCTCCAGGGATGGGGACTCCACCACCTCCCTGGGCAGCCTGAGAACCTCTGCTGGCAGGAAATTTTTCCTAATAGAGGAAACATTTCCTAAACACAGCAGAAGACAGCTTGAAGAGGTCCTCCTGCCCACAAGAAGCTGGTGATGCCAGTGCTGGTTCTCAAATCCAGACACAGATTTCCTCTTTACTGTAAATATTTAGATGGTTTCTTCCCACCTCCCACAAGATGGCTGGGGGGGGGTTAGAAAGCTGCATACTCTGCCCAGGGCTTGCTGCACTTCAGCACAGCTGCACCATCTTGGGCCAAAGGTGGCTTTAGAGTGGACAAGGAACTCCTTAAACTCAGAGCTTTCCTTCTTAAAAGGCAAGACTGGGAGAGAGGGAGGCAGTGAGGGAGCCCTGTGCAGGAGAACAGAATCAACTCTTTGTGTCACACCTAAAAAAAAACCCAAAGTGCAGCTCAGCAGAGAGCAAGAGGTTGCAGAGCAGGCACAGAACTCAGGCTTCTGGGCCCATTTGGAATCAGAGAATTGTTTGGCTTGGAAAAGGCATCCAAGATCATCCAAACATCATCCCAACCTCACCATGGTTGCAAGTGCCATGGCCACAGGTTTCTTGAACAGCCCCCAGGGATGGGGACTCCACCACCTCCCTGGGCAGCCTCTGCCAATCCCTGACCACTCTTACAGCAAAACAGCTTTTCCTCCTCTCCAACCTAACCCTCTCCTGGCATAATTTCAGGCCATTCCCTCTCCTTCTATCACCTGATCCTAGGGAGAAAAGACCAACCCCACCTCAGTGCAGCCTCCTCTCAGGGAGCTGCAGACAGCAATGAGGTCTCCTCTCAGCCTCCTCTTCATCACACTACTTCCTCCCAGCTCCCTCAGCTGCTCCTCCCCAGCCCTGTTCTCCAGACCCTTCCCCAGCTTCATTGCCCTTCTCTGGACCAGCTCCAGCTCCTCAATATTCTCCTTGGAGTGAAGGCCCCAAAACTGAACCCAATATTCAGAGTGCTGCTGAGCACAATCACAACCCCACTCCTGTTGGCCTTTTTGGCCAGCTGAGCACACTCCCAGCCCTGTGATGTCTTCCTTGCAGCCTCTCCAACGTGCCCACTTGCCTGGCAGGAGGGCAGGGCTTTTGCCCACTCCAGGGCTGGCTGTGGGGAGGTTGGAAAGGGTTCTGCAGGCAAGGCAGAGCAGGGAGCAGCTGAGAGCATCACAAGTGTGCAACTCCCACCTTGCTGCAGTCCCAGCTCAGGCTCCCTCCCAAAGGCTTTTCTTCCAACAAGCACATTTTAAAAAGGCAAATGTGATGAATTAAGACAGAGCCACCCACACGACCCAGCTGAGAAGCTCCCCCAGGATGGGGAGCATTGCAGGTCAGCCTGCTCCAATACTGGGGTTCAGAACCAGCCTGGTGAAGTGCTCAGAAGGCAGCAAAGCTCTCACAGAAACACCACCATGGCTAAAGCATGAGGATGGGGAGCAGGTGGTGCCTGCAGACAGCTCACACAAGTATTTGGCTAACACGTGGAGGAAGTGCTGAAGGAAACCTGGGTCTGCTGCTTCTCCTCTGAGGGAGCAACTTCTGAGCCCTGAGGCATCTGCAGCAGGTTGGAAAGAGCCTTTACCCACTGTGGACACCAGACAAAGTGGATCTCACAGGATGTCAGGGGCTGGAAGGGACCTCCAAAGCTCAGCCAGTCCAACCCTCCTGCCAGAGCAGGAGCACCCAGAGCAGGTCACACAGGAACACATCCAGGTGGGGTCTGAGTATCTACAGAGAGGGAGACTCCACAGCCCCCACGGGCAGCCTGTGCCAGGGCTCTGGCACCCTCCCAGGGAAAAAATTCCTCCTCATGTTTACATGAAACTTCCTCTGCCTCAGCTTGCACCCAGTGCCCCTTGGGCTGGCACTGGGCATCACCCAGCAGAGCCTGGCTCCAGCCTCCTGGCACTCACCCTGCACATATTCATAACCCTTGCTGAGGTCACCTCTCAGGCTCCTCTGCTCCAAGTTAAAGAGCAGCAGGCTCCCTCAGACTCTCCTCTAAGAGAGATGTTCCATTCCCACACCTGAAGGGACAGGGGCATTCCGTACCCACTCAGGGTGTGACTCTCTGCCTCCCCCTCCCCAGGCAGCTGGCAGCTCTCTCACCTCCCACAGGTAGATGCTCTCAGCAACCCCAGCCAAGATGTAGAGCCCATTGGGAGAAGCTGTCAGGCAGGTCACTGGCCCAGGGCAAATGATCTTCTGTTGGAGCTGGTCCTGGGAGGCAGAAAGAACACAGTGGCTGTTCAGTGTGGGCTGGAAAAGGGGAAGCAGAGAGAAACAAGACCCCAGCTCAGTTTGGGTGGGCCCACAGTGGAAGGGGCAGCTGCAGCTGCCTGTGTTTGAGCTGTGTCCTCAACCCACAGCAGCACCACTGAGGTTCAGAGAGTCAGTGCCAAAGAGGAAGATGATGGAGGAACGTGGCTGGGGACACAAGGGCCTGGAAGGGAGCTCAAGGCTGATCCCTTCTGCTGAAACATCTTTCCTGGTGGTTCCTGTGGGACTGGACAGGCTCCACAGAAGAGGAGCTGGGCCTTACAGGATCCACAAACCCTGGGGAAGGTGCACGCAGGTTCTCTGTGAGACCAGGGGCTCAGAGCACCACGGAGGGGGTCTCTGTGGAGAGGGACGTAGGCAACAGCTGCCTGCAGTGATGAGAGTCAGCACAGGGGGCCCAAAAGTCTGACCACGGCGGAGCTTCCCCATGGAGAGAGGAGGTCATGAGGTGCTCTGACCATGGTGGGGGGTTCCCATGGATGGAAGGGCCACAGGCAGCGGCCTGAGAGTAGAGACCTGGGGTCTTCCTGGAAAGAGAAGCCACGGGGACGCTACCCACAGGGGTGAGTCTCTGTGGAGAGAGAAGCCATGGTGGGGGCTGACCGCAGCGGCCAGGGGTCTCCACAGGCAGAAGGGCCTTCCCCACACAGACGAGCGGCCTCCGAGTAGGGAGCCCCCGGCTC
>VWYK01104522.1:0-38946 GCA_013399775.1 Semnornis frantzii
GTATAGTATTTCATAGTTCTTAACAGAAAATATTGAAGTATTAAATACTTAAAATGTTTAAACATTTATTCTCTGGATTCTTTAAAGTGAGAAATGAATGCTGTATGTATTCAGTATATCAAAGCAAACAACTAGCCTGTTTTTTTTTTTCTTTTAAAGAATGCAAGACAAAAATTATTTCAGATAGGTATTGAAAAAGTCCAACCACTAACCAGATTTATCCTGTACTTCATGATTTTGGGAGAATTGTTTGTTAAATTTGTGACATGCATTATTTTTTTTCATTATTCCCTGTCTAGGATCAGGCCCTTGATAGAAAAAAGAAACAAAGGGGTGTAGTAGGAGGAATTAACTGATTTCTGAAAGCATTTATTACTGTGTTGGCAGTGAGAGCTGTTACATCTGCTGGAAGCAGAGCAAAGAACTGGCTACCAGTAAAAGCTAAAACTAAGATGCTGGAGGAGCTAAACAGTGGTTAGAATGGTGTTGCAGGAGTTGGTTAGTGTCAACATGTAGTCTTCATTAATATAAACCAGGAGAATAAAAAACTTTTTCAAGTACATTGCAAAGTGACGCAAAATTCAGAGCTCCTCTGAAGATCAATAATCAGAAGATCTAGCGTATATGGGGAAAAAATTCATTGAATTACATTTGGTCTAGTGCAGAATTCTACTCCAAAGGAAAAGAGAGGAGGAAAAAAATTAAGAAAATAGTTCAATGAACCCTGAAAAAGGCTTAGGACTTGCTGTGTCTTTTCTTGTACTGAGTTTTTGTTGCGAGCAGTTATCGTATTTTGGTTGTTGGGAAGGTTGCTGGAGGAAGGAGCAAAGGGTTACATCATGGAAATTGTAGCTAGGACAGCGACCCGGGGAAGTATCTACAGGCAAATCCCACGCAGGCAGTGAGCGTATCTAGATGTGGCTGGACAAAACAGCCTGCAAAGAGCAGAGGAAATGCTGCAGAGAATTGCTCCAGTGCTGGGACAGTTAAGGCTTTCTGCCCAGCTTCTTAACCTGGTCAGATGAACTCGTCATCTCCCTTTTTTATATATTTCGTTTCACATGGGAATGAAAGGATGAATTTCTGTCTCATCAGAGCCAAGGTGTTGAGTTTTGGTCAGTAATAAGATCCTTCAGAGAATGAAGGATCTTCTTAATTTTATAAGCAGCCTTCTGTGCTGACTGCTTCTTCCCACATACTTGTAAACTCATTCTTTGTGTTTTATAATGGTATAATACATCCACTTAAGGGCAAATGAAATATTTATCCAGCAGCTGGTCACTGCAAGTTCAAATATGTATACCTTTGGGTTTCTCAAATGTCAATAACTTCATTACTTTGTGTTACTGTTTTCTCATCCTGCTGTGTTGCAGGGGTTTGATTGGAAAAGTAGAAGCTTCTTGAAGTATTGTTCTGGTGTCTGGAGACACTGCTTCTTAGATATATTCCACACCTGGTGAAATGCAAGAGCTATATATACAAACAAGTTTGTTTAAAGAAAAAAAGAGAGAGGAAAAAAAAAGAAAAAGAGTTGTTATAGATATATTAAAAATAAATATTTAAATATATATAAGTATTTTAAATACAAATTTTATTATTATTATCTATAATCTGCTGGTATTCTTTTGCTTTTTGCAGTCCTCTCAGAATAAATTTCTTGGTAGTTCTTAAAAAAATGTTTGAAGGGTGTGTAAAAAGAACATTAAAAAAGTTGACTGTTGATAGGCACATGGAATCTTATGTGCAACCTTCCAGGTGCATCCTGTGGTATAAAAGTTAGGCAGCTCTCACAAATTTTAGAAAGCTTAGCAACAGCTTAGTTTAAGATCTTAATTGCCAATATGTAGTCTTAATTGAGATGTGACACAATATGTGGGCATCTGAACCTAAAATTTGCTGGTTTAGATTTCAAAGGCGTGTTTAGTTAGCCAGTTAGCTTCTTTCCCCCAATCTCCTCTGTGATTGGGGGGAAAAAATCACTAATTGTGGGTTTGTTTTGTTGTTTTTTTTTAAAATTGTATCTGTCTTGTTTCTTGTAGACATACATGCAGTATCAGGCATAACAGGCCTGAAGGAGCTGTTTTAGGAGTACAGTATAGACTAGGCTTGAGAGGGAGTACAGCTGAGGATGTCCTGAGGTTGGGGTACTGCCCTTGTCAAGTGATTCAGTGCTTGCATTGGTCTTTAGTTTTGCTGCTTGAAACTTGCAGTGCGGACAGTCCTGTTGCTGACAAGTTTTCAACGCGAGGCACAGCATCTGGGAAGCACCTTAATGTGACTGGAGTGCCGTGAGAAATACGGTGACATTGTGCTGCATGGGAGAACGTGCCAATGGTTGCTTTGAAACCAGAGGTCCTTAAGGAAGAAAGATTGGGGAAAGGAGTAGAGGAGTGAGAGACAAGGACTTTAAGGTTTTGGGGAAAGGATTCCTGTAGAGGAGTTGGAGACGAGGACTTAAAGTTTTTGGTGTTATCTGCAGAAAAGTCCTGTGACTTCCAGATACTAGTGCAGACAGGCACTGTGTGTGACACGCCAAGTTCTTTGGGAAGCTATGCTTGGCTCAAATCCATTTGTGTACAAATCTCTCTGGTCCTCATCTCTGGAGGAAGAGGAGAAAGTACTGCAAAAAACAGTGTGAAGATCCGCATCAACTGGGACTCGCTGGAAAATCTAATCAAGACTCAATGAGAAAATAAGTTTCTCTTCCTCTTTTAACAAATATTTTTAGCCATATCTGATATACCTATTTTTCTGGTGTGTCTGTGAGCTTAGAGAGACCCAGGCTTGTCCTCTGCCACTTTGGGCTCATTTGTGCAGCTGTGCAGTAAAACAGTTCTGTTGAAGTGAGGAACACTCTACAATTTGTATATTTATAAATTAGTTCAAACAGCAGGCTATTTCTCAGCTGGATCAATTACTTCATTTGTTACATGACCCCCCATACAGCTCTGCCAGGATACTGGGGAGCCAAGGCCCTGGGAGGATGAGCACAGCCTCCAGACACCTGAACTTGCATGCGATGGCAGAGAGGAGGGAGCAGGTCTGGAATGGAAATGAGAACATGTCAGAACCCCTTGCTGCATGTTCACACCTCTTGAGATTATTACTGTGCCTGTCTCTCCACACAGAGAAAGTTACATGGCCTTCAAAATTGCTGTGGGGCTTTCTAAGTTGAGAGGGAACGCTGGGCTAATTAGCTGGCTTAATTGAAGTATATTGTGTAATGTATCGTAGTAGTATACAGTGGTTGTGGTTGCGTTTAGGAGTATTGTAATACAAATTTTCCTCCCCTGTGGTTAGCCTCATGAGCTGTTGTGTAAAACTGCTGTCAGGCAGTCACGTTGGCATCTAAAACTGTGGCTGCCCTGTCCGTCAGAAACGCAGGAGACTCGTGTGTCTTTAGTGCTAAAGGAGTAAATGACTGTGGAGTAAGTAACTGTGGTATTGCAGGGTGAGAGTTTGCTCCTGGGCAATTACTGCAAGGCTATTGGCATGTGACACTGCCATCTTGTGATGATTTAGCCCTGTTTCAAAGCTTTGTGGTTCCTAAAAGTGAAGCAGGGTAAAACAGCCGGGTTGTGGTGTGCCAGTTAGCCTCAGTTAATTCGTGGTGTTTTAAGCTGGCTTCTGATGGAAATGAATTGTGCCGTCTTTCAGTCCCCTATCTCTCTAAATCTTGAGCCTCTTGGCCACTATGAGAAAAAAACAACAACAACAACAAAAAAGAGCTAGAATCTGAAAGAACTTCCATATAAACAGGTACCCTGGACCGGAAGGATGCTGTTGGAGTTCCTTCCCAGGAAAAGGGTGCAGTGGAAGTTTGTTAAACTTGAGAACGTTCTTACAGGAGTAGCACACTGTGAATTCCTGGACTACAGAGGAGCTACACCCACAGCTGAATCATGAGCCGAGGGAGGAGATTGTCGGAAACAAGACTTTGCTACTGACTGCTTGGGTTTGTTTTCTTCCTGGCTTTTGATGCTCCCAGCATCACGGCACGGAGCTGCAGCAACTCTTTTTACCCCAAAGCGCAGTGTTTGGTTTTTTTTAGGTAGGCAGCCCTGCAGCAGCCCGGCGGGCGGCTGGCGAGGCTGCAGCAGCGTGGGGAGCAGGCAGGCTCCATTTTGGATGCCAGGCTGTTGCTATTCTGAGTTGCTCTACGCTGCGCAGTGCTGCTTAACTTCCTGCTGTGTTCCAGCTACTTAGATGATCAGTCCTCGCCTTTTTTTTTTTTTCTTTTTAGGCAGCTGCTTTTGTGGCACGCTGCCTTTCTGTTGGGTGCATAGTAACAAAGCCACTTTTTATTCTCTGGTCAGGGGGTTGCAGAGTGTCTTTCTCCCAAGTAAGTTGGAGTCCCGCTCCAGGGGAAGGCAGTGGTCAACTGCTGCCGAGTAGCCAGGGTTTTTTTATTCATTTTTTTTTCTCTGCTCCAAACCACGACTGTGTAACTTGGGAGACATTCTGAGTGAAAATCTGGTGGGGGGAGGTTTGGGTTAGGATTCAGACGGAAAGGCAAATCCTGCTCCTTCACTGATGTGAAACAAAAAATCCCAAACCAAACAAAACCAACAGTACAAACAAACAAACAAAATTAAAAAAAAGCCCCACAAACAAAACCCCCACACCCCAAAACCCAACAACCCACAACAAAAACACCAAGCAACAGTTTGCCTTTTCTGCTGCCTTTTTGAAACACACACTGCTCTGGTATCTTTCTAACTGCTGCTTCTCCCTGTTTTTCCATGAATTGCTTGCTCCTAGGTGGAAACACAGTCATTTGCAAAATGTCTCCAAATTGCATCTTGAGTTGTAAACAAAAGACAGCAGCTTATTAATATTTTTTTTAATAGCTAATTTTTTGTTGTTTTTTATTAGTTTCCTGCCCTACTCACTCCTGAGGCTTAAGGTTTCTCTAGTACTTCTGGAAGATCAACATTAGAATAGTCAGGTTGATGCTCTGTTCTTGTGTAGGAAACGTGTTTCTCTTCAGCTTTTCTATCAATGTCTTTGTTATCTTACTGAGATTTGCTATTCTGATGGAGGAGATTAAATGAAGGAAAGATACTGCTGAAGCTTCAAGCTGAGCGAGCCTGAGGCACAAAAGGAATAAATGAGGTAAAGAAATAACTCATTTCAGTGACACCGTGGTTTTTTGGTTCACCTCATGAACTAGCTGAGTTCTTGTTTGGAAAGTTTCTTGGATATTTCAAAAGCCCCAGTAGGACAACCCTCAGATTTCTAGTTCATAGTGCTGTGCCTATTAGCTGCTGATTAGGTGGACTTCCCACTGGAGCCTGTGGATGCTTCAGTTAATTGGCCAGAGGGATCACTGGGGGATACTGTGTGATGTGGTGATGATCAGTACTTGTGTTCTTGCTTGGAAAATCTAGAATGGCTTTGGTACAGTGCTGCTTGTAAATGCCAATAAATTTGCCAGGCTTTCTTTAAGTTGCTTTAGTGTATAGAAGGAAGAATCTTTGCCATCATCTTTGTTTTGCTTTTGTGTGGATGCTTTTTTAAGTCTGTAACAAAAAAAACACTGACTTAATATTTTCTTTTCAGTCTCCAGAGGGTGCTGAAGGCAAGGATGCAGCAAAAGTAACTAAACAAGAGGCAAGTGTTTTACTTTTTTATTTATTTATAATGACATATAATTATTTAAAGGAATATTTGCAGTCTTGAATATCAAAATACAGTGCTCTAGTTCTTAAAGTGAGGTGTTTTCTGACTAAACCACATTTGTAGCAAAACTATTCCTAGCTGAAGCAACTGATGGGAGGGCATCTTGAATGAAGACAGCAAGCTCTAAACTGGAGCAGCTGACACATTTGTGTGTTTTTGTTGTCTGATTTTAAGGGCACAGTAATTTCTGTCAGTGGAGGCAAGGAGACAGTTTGTGATACTTGACCTCTACAGTAAAGTTGGCAAGTTTGTTTGTCACAGCCTTTAATGTGAATTGAAGAGAACAGATAGAGGATTGTGAGGTTTCATTTTCATAGGTTATTGTCTTTTATGGCAGACAGTGATAAATCAGGACCTTTCATGGCCTTTCTTCTAAATATTTGAGCGTATCTGGACAGCAGAAATAGTCTAAGGAAGTTTCATGCTGAATTGAGAGGTTGGTTATTGCTCAGTTTGGCAGAAAAAGGTGCCACAGTGGAAATGTCAAAATATTTCAAACAAAATATTTAAAAGAAAAATACTGAAAAGAAGAAAACACAACAAAACAAACAAACCTAAACCAAACCAAAACCCCCAGGTAGAGTAATAGAAAGCATGAGAGGAGTAAGTCTTAATAGCTTAATATATTCCTATAGACTTTCTTGGAAGACAAATTAGTTTCTTTTACATAGAGTACAAAAGGGATGACTAAATGGTAGTAAAAAATACAATCTCCTTTCCTCTGAGTGTTTTTCCCTATCCTTGTTTAAATATTTCTTCAAGAGCCAGGAAAGTGAAAGCTCCTTTCCCTGAAAGTTTGAGACCTGACTGCTACAATGAAGAGGGGGAAAACAAAAAGCTTACAGAAGTACCCAGGTTGTCTTGAGAAAGCTGACTCTGAAATATGAGATCTCTTAGAGGAGTTTTTGGTCAAGGTGAGAAATAGCGGCTGTGATGCTGCAGAAAAAAGAAACCGAAACACATAAAAAAACTCCAACAAACAAACAAAACTAAACCCCAAACCCACAGATCAAGATAGCCTGAGTAGATACACCTGTAGCTCTTTGTGAATGAGGAGAAGAGTTGTGGACTTAGAAACTGTGGGAGCTTGTGCAATATACAGAGCTTGCAATAGCATGAGGGGCATCAAAAGGGGCTTAACATCTGGTGGGGGACTGGCAAGTTCTTTAGTGCACATAGGGTGAAGTCAGAACTCCCTTTTGGTTTGGACAGCTAGGCTTAAAAGTTTGCAGTCTTGAGAAATAAAGCCCTGTTTAGTTCATACCTGTAAAACCAGGCAGTCAGGCCAAAATACAAAAGCTGGAAATCTAAATCTGACCTAGTGTGAGATTTCCCTGCCGATGGCAGAGGGTTGAAACCAGGTGATCCTTGAGGTCAGGTCCCTTCCAACCCTGGCAGTTCTGTGTGATTTTGTGAAATCTGGGCAGTCTGGGACTATCTGGCTTTAAATAAGGACGCTGATAAAATGGACAACTGAGAAGCTTGTTGGGACACTGTGGCACCAAGGCACAAATGATACAGGGTTGAGAGCTAAGTCGCTTTACTGGTAGAATGCCTTTCTGTGTCTGTAGTGTTTCTCTAGATAATTGTATGAGTAAGTACAGCAGAATCCTTTCTGGATTGCAAAGCCATCTGTAATTGGGAAGTCTCTAGTCTAGAAATTGTGCCAGGTATCAACTGGCTGCAGGAATAAAAGTGTCAGTGGAATGTTAAGGGAGATCAGAGAGGCTCTGGGGGCAGCAACAGTGTTGATAGAGATTTCAGCCACTCTTCAGAGATTTTGTAATGTCCTCCCATGCCTTTTACCAAGACAGAAAAAAAAATTAACTACCATAAATGCTTGCTTCCTGGAGGAACGCATGAAAGGACCATTAAAAAGATAATCAACTCTTTACTTGATCCTCGGTAGTATGTAGGAACTAGTTAAAGAGATACATGTCAGAGAAATATTCTTTTATTACGACCATAATATATTCAGGTTCAACATCCTCGCAGGAATGTAAGTGCAAATAAACTCTGGAGTGATAAGATTATATATCAAGAAAGTGAATTCTCTTAAAAATGAGGGCAGTTAGGATGTTTAATGGTTTTAGGTGGCAGAGAGGCTTTGTGGTATGGTGTGCTATGCTAGGAGCCTGCAGAAATGCATATTATTTTTTTTAAGTCTCCCCTCCAAAACAAGAAGAAGATCCCACCAAAACTAACAGCAACAACAGCAAAACTCAAACCACAGAATGGTTTAAGAGCACAATCAAGATAATGTGTTCTTTTTGAAAGGTGTTTTTTGTACTGATGGCAGATGTGAAGAAAGGAGCAAACCTTCCAGCATGGCAAATGTGCAGCTGAAAAACAGTAATGAAATTCCTGCTATGGAGTGTTCCTAGGGAGGTTCTCACAGTGGAGCCTATTCTCATGGGTGTAGAGTCTGGAGGACATTCTTTAATGGAGTGTGAGTGGAGAGCTAGGCAGAACTACACAGTATGCAACAGCAAGTGCTCAGTATGTAATTTACTGCTTGTGTTGGCCTCAGTAGCAGAGTAACGGAAGATGATGAAATACTCCCAGGACTTCAGATAAGGAGTTCTGGAAAATAAAGCCTGTAAGTCTAACTTGCAAAAGTAATGTTTAAAAAAAAAAGTGTATGTGGACAAATGTGTAATGGGAGACACAAGATGGGTTTTGCAGAGAGAAGTCATACTTAAGGCAGTTGAGTTATTTGTGGGAGTCAACATGTATAAGAATAACAGCATGGCAGTTAATATAACTATAGTAATACAACTTCTATTTAAAGAACACGTTTTGATAAGGCTCCCCATGCAGTTTCTTAAAGAAACTAAGCTAGCACAGATTATAGGGAAGTTCTTCCTAAGAACTGCTAGCAGGTTAAAGGTATGAGAAGAGACGAGGGAAGAAATAGTTAATTTTCATAACATAGGAGAATGATCGGTAGAGTGTTGGAAAGATTGGTGCCTGGACTTGTGCTGCTGAATATTCATTAGTGATCTAGGGAAAGCAGTACTAGAGAAATAAGTTTGGTGAGGCTTGCTAAAAAATAACCGAGGTAGTCAGGAGTGAGAGGGACTGAGAAGGCTGTTTTGTCACTGGTAACTAGGTGATAGAATAGCAATAGAAATTCAATATGGAGAAATCTCTCATCAGGAGTGAGAGGGAAATCAGCTGCTAATTGTGGAATCCCAGTGAATACTTGTTAGAAAATGTCAATTAAAAAGCCAACTAGACAAGAGGAAAAAAATGCTAAAGGGCAAAATGTAAAACATCAGTCTGTCACAAGATGAATTTGTTGGGCTTCCAGGTGTGGTACTACTAAATTAAGTTGACAGAATCTCAGAATTATCAGAATTGGAAGGAACCTCAAGGATCATCCAGTTCCAACCCCCCCTGCCATGGACCAGGACACCTCACACTAGATCGGATTGCCCAAAGCTGTATCCAGCCTGGCCTTAACTTCCAGGGATGGGGCTTCCACCACCTCCCTGAGCATCCTGTTCTCCTGGCTCTTCCTTAAAAAGGCTGTGGTCAAAGGAAAAGGATACCAAGTGCAGTGGGACAGAGAGAGAATGCAGAGCAGCTTAAAAAAAACCAACCAAACAAAAACAACACCAAAAACCCAACTGAAAGATAAAGAAACAAAAAGTCCCACCACACCAAGAAAACAAATGAAAACTCCAAACAAGCAAACTCCCCAAGCAAACAAGTCACATTTATTTTTTTTTTAGGGTCTTTACTTTTTTCTCTTTATATAACAGAGATGATAATCAGTAAAACACTGAGAGGCAGTCAATGAACTACTGCTCCTGTAACCTAAAAATGAGGAACCTAGTGAAGATAACGAGGCAAGAAGTTTAAAGGGAAGACAACAGAAGGGGAAAGTTTTGCTTTTTCTTTTCCACACATTACTTAATCCTATTCTGGACCTTGTTGCCTCCGGGTGTTGTGGAAGCTGGAAGTGTAAATGGGTTCTCTAGGTTATGAGACAAATTTATGGAAGAAATGACCCTCAGGGACTATTAAACACATGGCGTGGATATAATACCCAGGTTGGAAAGTTCACAGCTTTAGATTGCCAGAAGCTGGAGTGGTAGGAAATTGCAAAGTGTTGTTGGATGTCTGTTCTGTTTCGTAGACTCCTTAGATGTTTGCTGGTGGGCCAGTAGCAGACTGTTGGGCGAGCTGGTAGCTTCTAGGTTAGAACAGCTGTTTGGAGGGAGGGAAAGGTTCCAAAAGCACATTAAATGTGACCTTTGCTGATTTAACTGCAATTCCTCCCTTAGAATCACAAAATACACACAAACTCTGAATGAGAATGAAAATGACTTAGCTGTCAGGCATTTTTAATGGTCTGAGGGTTTGTGCTGTCTTACTTCCAGCCTTCCATGAAACCAGTCCAGTTGGGGAACATGAGAGATGTAATTCATCTAGACCAACATACTGTCCTTTTAAAAGTAGACACTGGCAGAACATTCAAGGGCTCAAATGCTGAGGAACAGAAATAATCAGTTCCAGAATCACAGAATTGTCAGAGTTGGGAGGGACCTCAAGGATCAGCTACCCTGCCATGGGCAGGGACACCTCAGAGTAGATCAGGTTGCCCAGAACCATATCCAGCCTGGCCCTAAAAACACCCAGCAGTGGGGATTGCACCACCTCCCTCAGCAACCCATTCCCGTGTCTCACCACCCTCATGGTGAAGAACTTCTTCCTAACATCTAATCTGAATTTCTCGTCCTCTGCCCAGGATCCGTTCCCCCCGGTCCTGTGGCTGCCCAGGATCCGTTCCCCCCGGTCCTGTGGCTGCCCAGGATCCGTTCCCCCCGGTCCTGTGGCTGCCCAGGATCCGTTCCCCCCGGTCCTGTGGCTGCCCAGGATCCGTTCCCCCCGGTCCTGTGGCTGCCCAGGATCCGTTCCCCCCGGTCCTGTGGCTGCCCAGGATCCGTTCCCCCCGGTCCTGTGGCTGCCCAGGATCCGTTCCCCCCGGTCCTGTGGCTGCCCAGGATCCGTTCCCCCCGGTCCTGTGGCTGCCCAGGATCCGTTCCCCCCGGTCCTGTGGCTGCCCAGGATCCGTTCCCCCCGGTCCTGTGGCTGCCCAGGATCCGTTCCCCCCGGTCCTGTGGCTGCCCAGGATCCGTTCCCCCCGGTCCTGTGGCTGCCCAGGATCCGTTCCCCCCGGTCCTGTGGCTGCCCAGGATCCGTTCCCCCCGGTCCTGTGGCTGCCCAGGATCCGTTCCCCCCGGTCCTGTGGCTGCCCAGGATCCGTTCCCCCCGGTCCTGTGGCTGCCCAGGATCCGTTCCCCCCGGTCCTGTGGCTGCCCAGGATCCGTTCCCCCCGGTCCTGTGGCTGCCCAGGATCCGTTCCCCCCGGTCCTGTGGCTGCCCAGGATCCGTTCCCCCCGGTCCTGTGGCTGCCCAGGATCCGTTCCCCCCGGTCCTGTGGCTGCCCAGGATCCGTTCCCCCCGGTCCTGTGGCTGCCCAGGATCCGTTCCCCCCGGTCCTGTGGCTGCCCAGGATCCGTTCCCCCCGGTCCTGTGGCTGCCCAGGATCCGTTCCCCCCGGTCCTGTCAATACCCAACACTCTAAAAAGCCCTTCCCCAGATTTCTCGCAGGCCCCCTTCAGATACTGGGAGGCCCCAATAAGGTCTCCTCAGAGCCTTCTCTTCTGCAGACTGAACATCCCCAACTCACTCAGCCTGTCTTCACAGGAGAGGAGCTCCAGCCCTCTGATAATCCTCATGGCCATTCTCTGGACCTGTACCAGCATGTTAAACAGATTTGTAAAAGAGGATACCTTGAGCTTGGAATTGATTACCTGAGCAAGTGAAATGTTGTATTTAACCTCTTGTAAACCAATGCTAGGCTACTTAAGAAGCAGTTAACATGCTAAATTTCCAAGAAGAGAGTTTTTTTTGTTTTTTTTTTTAATGATACTTAAATATTTGGTAACTGAAAATATCTTTAGGTGTTTTCTTTTTTTACAAGACTTATATTATGCTGGCCACAAATCTGAACTATTTGCTTTCTACTAAGAGTACTTAAATTGCCTCAGTGAACACAAGTTACTGCATCCTTCAGTTATTAACAGCAGCTTTTTCCTGTGGCAAGATGTGTGGAGCCATGTTTTTGTCAACTCAACTTAAATCTCAGTAGATAATAAAGGAGATATTTTCAATTCACATTTTAACCTGTGTTACACTGGATAGTGGTTGCAGTTGAATTGTCCCTTTATTTTGGCTGCAGATGCAACTCTAGTTTCATGATGTGGACCAAATTTTAACTCTGATAACCACTGTGGATAATTGGATCTAGTTCATCCATTTTAATAAATACAAAAGATATTATGAGCAAAGGAATGAGCTTGCAACTATTTCTAAGACTCAGTTGATCTTCAGCAATAAATTTATGACAAAGAACAGTGCGAAATGTAATAAGGAAGGTGTGTTGAATTGATAGGAAAGGAGACTGACTTTATTTCCTGTTGAGAGTTACGTTTAAATAGCAGAAATATCTTCTGCCTCTTCTACAGCTATGCACCCGCACTCTCAGATTGTGTGAGCAACTGAGGAAGCAAAAGGATTTGGTTTCATGTTTTGAAATTTCAGTATTCTGGTTTGCTTTACAGAAGGATGTTAACTTTAGTCTGCTATTAATCAGATGCTGGTTGTAATGGCAGGTAAAAATAACATCTGCTAGGTGACGGAAACAGCATCCTAAGGCTCTATGAGCAAGGTTCAGTGTCCTGTGCACAGCTTGCTGTGTTTGTGACTCCTTTCTTAAAGCAGCAAGGGGCTCAGAAGTACTGCTGAACTAGAGAGGGAGGGAGAATGTATTTAACCAGAAAGAGATCTAGACAATATAAATCTTGAGCAATTTTTGTTACTAATTTTCACATCATTTTGTCACTTAAAAATTTTGGTTGTCCAAGCACAGGAAGAGATGAATTGTTTTCAGCAAGAGGCATCTTTTGATCGGGGCATATTTTGTGCTGTCATCATGAAATAGCAGCTGTTATATTGCTTTGGATATTGCTTGCTATAAGTCTATAAACATGTTTTCTTCTCTTTTTTCTTTTTCTGCTTTTTTTCCCACTTCCCTTTCTTCTGTAGCCCACAAGACGATCAGCAAGATTGTCAGCTGTAAGTATGTTTAACACCTCTTTGTATATCCTTCTTTAGGCAAATGTGGTTTCTCAGACCAAACAGGTTTGTTCTATTTAGCTCATTTCAATATTTATTCTTTCTGAGGGATATTTAAGAACTCCAGAGCTAAAGTTCTCTGTTTTCTTGGTTTCAGGTTGTTCTGACAAAAGATGCATTTCCCCACCTCAGTGCAACACTCTCTTGTTCCGTGCAGTATTGACTTTGTATCGTTTTGCAGGTTGCTGTTAGTTGTGGGAATGCAAACCTATCTGGGGAGGAGAAAGAGCTGTCCTTCAAGGACTTCATTTGGTGCCACTACTAGTACTTGGGTTTAGTTCCACTTCTCTGTTAGACTTTTTTTTTTTTTCCCTTGTTAATAGTTGCTGTCCATTGTTTTCCTCTTAGAATGACCCCCCAAGTTGCTTTGACTGCTAGATGATGGAGCCTAGTGGAAATGGGTGTGTAGAGTGATGAGGTCCCTTTGTGCATTAAAATGTTCCAGTCTTGTTCTAGGTGCACACCGATGAGCAGGAAGTGAGGGAAGGTGTGGGGCGTGTGTTGGGGGAGCTGGGGTGTGGAGGTGAGGCTGCCTGCTGGTGCCATCACGTCTAATGCATTGTGCAATGTGTTACAAATGTTTTATAGAAACCTGCTCCGCCAAAACCTGAACCCAAACCAAGGAAAACCACAAAGGTAAATAATCTTCTTTTTAGCTGCCAGCTGTGGTAGCCAATAGGAGGCAAGTCTACTTCTCTGCATTGCAAACAGTTTGATTCAGAGCAGTTTTGTGAGGCATCGCTCCCCTGCCCTCCCTGCAGCAGCTCCCTGCCCCTCCTCCTCGCCTCTTCCCCACCCATCCCAAGCAAGAAAAATAAAAAAAAGACAAATTAGATCATGCTTTTCTTCTTTTGGACCACCCCTTGGTGGCCTCATTCCTGGCCCAAACAAAATGTCTTGCCTGTTTGATATGCAGACCATGTTAGTTGGTAGTCAATTCCGAGTTGTAAGAAGAATCTTTACCTTTCCTACACCTTTGCTGCAGTGTACAGGTTTGGCTGAGTAAACTCTGCCTGAGATCTATCAGTTTCTATAGCAGGATTTGAGATGACTTTGTACCATCCTGTTTCCTTGTCTAGAGGGGCAGTACTTCATCCCTTAGTGAGAAAGCCTTATCTGTTCTAGAAGCCTGGCTGTTGCTTAGAATGCACAATTATAATTAAAGGTGAAATTAAATATATTTAAATTGAATGGTTTGGGTTTTCTAGGCCTGTTACAGCCAAATTAAAATCTTATTAGTGTCTGAAACACCTTTTCAGGATTTCTGCATATAAATCATGTACTTCAGAAACTGTAGATTTATTTGTGTCCAAGGGGAATGTTAAATAAGAGCAATTGCTTTATCTGAAGGAAAAAAAAAAAACCCATGCTGCAAAGTGTGCCTAGGTCCTTTTTCTAGGTCCTTTCATTGGTATCTCTACTGGGCAAGTATCAGGATACAAAGTCTGTATGTGAAAATAGAACTCTGTGACTTTGAAATTTTTATAATTTATCAAATGAAATTACCAGTAAAGCCTTGCTGAGTCCATCCTGCTCCCCTCTTAAAATTGTAGCTTCTGTAGGCTCACCTACATGCTGTGAAATGAGCTTGGTGTTAGTCAGCCTAAGCTGCATGAGAGACATTTGAAGCTCATTTCTGGTGACTCAAAACCTTTTGGATGTTATTCTAAGTAACTTTTTAAATACAGTAATTTAACACATTATGAGGAGTATATTAATCTTGGTCTTCTAAATAAAAAAAAAACAAACCAGCAAGTGTGTACTTAGAACCTGCTAGTAGACAACCAAAAAATTGTATGAATTTGAGATATGTTTTTAGGTCTAAAAGCTTGCAAATTACAGATTTACTGAGTCAGGTCCTTAGCATGTTCTTTCATAGGTGGAGCTAGGACTATAATCACATCACCAAGATTCTTGGTTAGCAGCACATCTGCTGCATAGTATTGAAGCTGAAGAGTGAAAGGGATGATTCAGGCTGCCCTGGAACCAGGATCACTGGCACTCCCTCCTCACTGCCCCTTATCCCTAGGGAAAGGTAGTTAATGAAGGGAGACTGAGCCTGTTTGCAGCTGCTGTTGCCATTTTGCATGGAAAACTTGGAGCAGATGATCAGAGGGGAAAGTCTCCACAGTGTTTATTTCAACTACTTTAAACACTAATGTAACTATTCCAATAAGTACCATTTAAATTTGTGTCTTACTGCACCTGAAAACCCTTAACCTGTGTTTCTACCTGCCTTAGGTGACAAATATATATACACAGAGCAAGGATTTAAAATAAACCCCAAGTTTACTTCAACGTATAAGTTAAGAGCAGATCTCCAAAGCAAACTGTAGCTGTTGGAGTAAGTTCTTTTAGATAAGTTCTCTGCTTTGTGTTGCTGCAGATGACATTTTATCAGTTTACCTCCCTAACGCATTTGTTGGTTCCCTGACATGGAACGAACATCACAGATGTTACCAAACGTAACAAAAGGACAGCCAACAAAAAATGCTTGATTTTTAAAGTGTAATTTCATGTTTCATGTTAATGGAGAGTGTGGTGCTGTTTAAAAAGTGTGGTGTTTGGGTTTAGCTGAATAAGCTTTCAATAGACTGTAATTGGATTTATTCTTACAGACATCTTGGATCTACCTCTGCATAATACAGCCCAGCTCTGCCAGAATAGTTTGAGGGGGGTTTATATCCTTGTAAATCAGCAGAAACAATAAAGTATCAGGCATTAGTGTTTTCTAGAAATTCTGAAACTCTACCTTTTGTGAATATAGACTTTTTTTTTCCAGTTAGTCTTTAGCTGGTTTTCTGTTTCGGTCCAGCACGTGCAGCTTGCCAGGAAATGCTTTTTTAGTTCACATGAAGGTTTTTTGACAACCATGTAGGGTGCTGGCTACTGACACAATGTCTATGCCCATGTTTTTAATCTTTTGTTAGAAGGAACCTGGGACAAAGGCCAACAAAGGTGCTAAAGGGAAGAAGGATGAAAAGAAAGAAGCTGCAAAGGAAGGTACTACACCATCTGAAAATGGTGAAAATAAAGCTGAAGAGGTACTTTGCACACATACCTCCTGCTGATTGAATCAGTGTGTTTTTTTTTCTTAATTATTCAGCCTTTCAGACATTGATAGCATGTTCATAATGTTTCTTTTTATTGCCCATAATGTTATTGCAGATCTGCATCTCTCGCCCAACTGTTAGTGTTTCAACATCCAGAGGTGCCCTGCCCAGCACACTGTCAGTAAAGGGGGCAGATTGAAACAGTGAAAGTTAAGGGTACGGTAGAGCATTCAGCATGTGTGCAGTGAATAGAAACAGGTAGTAGTGTGATGCTTTTCAGTGTGAACAATGGAAGCTGACAGGTAAGGCTTGCATTGCTTTTGAAAAGCTGGGACCAATTGTTTCAGACGGGCGTGTGGATGGACCTGTTTTGTTCGTGTAAATGCCACAGGGACCTAGGTGTGAAACGGAGCCTTTGCAAACAAGAAGTCGAAGGACCTGAGGGCAGTTCGGGTGTGCGGTGGCAATTTACTGTAGTAATTAATTTCTTTCTCTCTTCTCCGCAGGCTCAGAAAACTGAATCTGTAGGTGACAAGAATGAATGAAATATCATGAAAAATTTTGGGTTGATTTTATGTACCTCTTGGACAACTTTTAAAAGATATTTTTATCAAGTATTTTGTAAATGCTAATTTTTTTAGGACTATGATAGTTGACATATTAAACTGTATATGAACATTTCCCTTCTCATAACAGTGCTTTTAGAAATTCCCATTGTTGCCAAGTAATATATAAATATCAACTTAATATTGCAAGGTATGTGTAAAATCGGATCAGCATTCCATACACTTGCTTCAAGAGATTGTCTCGTGTGTATGGTGGTGTTTTTACTGTGTGTATTTGAATTTTTCATGCAGTTTTTTCTAGAGCAATAATCAGTGGTGCTTTTGTACTTAGGGTTTATGTGGTTTTAATGAAACATGGATAGATGTGGCCACCTGCTGACTATTTTGGGTTCTTTTAATGGATTAAAATAAAAGGTCTCCTTGCCTGCAAAAAAACTCCAGCCTCCTGATGTTGTCTCTAAACCTGAGGAATGCCTTGCTTATGTTTTCAGCCGTTAGAAGGAAGACTTAAAATGGTTTAGCAACGATTGTTTTGTGTGCAGTCTGCCTTTTGGGTTTTTTTTTGGCTGTCTGATTAAAACTCACCCACACAGGAGTAGCAGCCTAGGATTTTCCATGGCCCTCACCTTAAGGGACTTACAGTTGCATTCTGCACAGATACCCTCTTCAGATACACTGTCACAGGGTGAGTAGATTGTCTTAGTTTTGAGGACAGAAGCAGTTTTACCTCTTCCAAAAGGGGTAAAAGAAAAATATTCCACACCAGATTGGAATAGAATTGGAAATTTGAATGGAGGTATTATTCACAAATATACACAGCAATACAAAATACACAAATATGTCTTCAGCCTTGGCCCACTCCTGCAACCCGGGTTTACCCCAATCTCATTAAGCAAAAACCTTCCAAAGCCTTCTGCAAACCTCCCCGCCATACCCAGTGGCATATCTAGAAACTAGGTGCCAGCCAATGCCAGGAGAAGGCCTCTCTCTCTCCCCCTTCACAGACCAGGAGGTAACACTGTGCACATTGGGAGCAGAGAGAAGAGAGCCCAAGAATTGGCTGTGCACTCCCTTAAGCTGGGAGATAGAGGAACATAGAACAGAATAAACAATTACAATGTCCTGTGTCCTCCCCCAAGACTTCCTAATCTCTGGAGGGCTTTTCACAGTTAGACCAATTAACTCTTCATTTCCCTTAACCTGCAACAATAGAGTTGCCATAGTCCATCAAGATATATCTGTAACGAGCTGTCAATAGAGGATGAATTGCTTGATTGATAGAGACAGTAGCTTAAAGTAGCTTTGTTTCTTCCCCACTCTCTTTTTATTGATGTGGTCATAGTGTGTGGAAACCTTTCTTTTTCTCCACAACCTCAAATTTAATACAGTGATTGCTGTTCTGCTTCAGCTGAGGACAGTTGCTAATACATTGAAATTGCTGTTAAATGGCACTGTACATTGGGGACCTGGTACAAATGGAACAATGACAGTCGTTTTTGGGGTGAGTGTGGTGATAGAGTAGATTTGGGTTTTGCTTGGTTTTTTTTGTTTTTTTTTTTTTTTAAGTGTCCCTATTACAACCCTTCAGCCCATTCTTAACATCTTTTATGATTTTTTTTTTTTTTTCCTCTAGTGTCCTTGGTATTTCTGTCATTACTTCTGGGATGGGAGGGATGACAGAAAACATGTTCCATGTGCTTCACTGGCATTGATTTGTATTGTTCAACTGATGGCCATTATGTCTGAGGATACCTTTTGCTTAAGTCAATAAATATGACTGATCTAGCATTCTGCCTATTGTTTGGGAAAAAAATCTCAAGTTAGCTTTTAAAATTAAGATACAAAAGGAGACAAGCCTCTCTATACTTAAAAAGTGAAGCTTGATTGCCAAAACCCTGTATGCTAACTAGAATACTAGTTAAGACCTACCTGAGATAAATGCCATTTGTGTTCTTGTGATAGGTCTGCTCAGAGAATGTTAGGGGTTGGAAGGAACCTCAGAAGATCATCCAGTCCAATTCCCCTGCCAGAGCAGGATCACCTAGGACAGGTCATGCAGGCAAGTTTTGAATGGCTCCAGAGGAGACTCCACAACCCCTCTGGGCAGCCTTCTTCAGGGATCTGTCACACTTAAAGTGAAAAAGTTTTTCCTTATGTTCACAAGGAGCCGTCTACATTCCAGCTTGCACCCCTTGCCCCATGTCCTAAATAAGAGCAGGCCATTCTCTCTGTCACAAACTTAGTTTGGGAAGAAAACTGAAACTAATTCTCTGCTTTTGGCAAAGGAAGGCAGATAGGTGTAACAAAGCTTGTAGCCTAGTGAGAAGGAAAGTCCCTATATCCTTGAAGGAAATTCCCTATTCTTACTCAAGGATACATACTTGATAGTCCTGCAGAGTACTTCTGGTTTGCTTTCTGATGGACCCTGTTGAAAGTCTGCTAACTTAGACCTTGTGGTCATGGAGAGTATAACCATCTGAATGTTTTCATAGAATCATCAAAGTGCTATTTCTAAGCATTTGTCAATTCTTGAGTTTATTGTTCCTCTGAAGACAGGTTTTGTTCACTGATCATTTTCTGTGGATAACTAAAGAGATCAGTTTCCTAATCCTGTCTAGACAGCTGGAGTTCTTGAAATGACCCTTTAAATGTAGATTTAACTTATCCATGTAAAAACATTTCCTGTGGAGTAAATGGAGTGAACAGAGGCCATGTCTGTGGCTTTCCAGTACTGGCTGATCAAAACCCTACAGTTCTAATTGGTGTCATCCCAACTTTTACTTTCTGGGGAATATCTGGTAAGTGATTCTGTCAGAAGACACTGACACATCTCTAGACAGGCTGATTTTAGGAGACCTCCTTTTCCTAAGTGCCTAAAAGCAGGGCAGAAGTCAGGTCCCTAAACTGCAGTTTCCTAAGCTAGTGATTCTGGCACAAAATTCTTCTGTTGGCCTGACCAGATTAGGAAATTCAGCTTAGTGCCAGAGGTCTGTCAGAAGCATTTAACAATATTCTGTACCCCCAGCTAATTCTCTAATGAAACACATTGGCCTGCTGATTCACATCACAGTTCTGGATTTCAGATACTTTGTAAATGGGAGGCTTTCCAATCTAGGCTTTTTATTTTGTTGTTGTTCTTTGTGTCAAGCTTTAACAGACCTTTTCAAAGCACTATATCAAGTTCTAGAACACTTCCTTTAAATTGGAGTGGTCACACGTTCAGACATGTAACCATCAGGTTTTTGTGGGCAGATGAAGATCCACAGAGCACTTTCAGGAAGAGCATGTAAGTATTTTAGTTTTTAAGTGGCACTTCAGCATGCCAGGTTGTGCACCTCTGAGCCTTGAAGAAACTTGCATCATCAGTATTTCACAGAATCACAGTCTTGGGGGTTAGAAGTAGCCTTAAAAGGTCATCCAGTCCAGCCCCTGTGCAGTTTCACATAGAGCAGGTCACACAGGAATGCATCCAGGTGGGTTTTGAATGTCTCCTGTGAAAGAGATTCCACAGCCTCTCTGGGCAGCCTGTTCCAGTGTTTTGTCACCCTCGCAGTGAAAAAGTCTTCCCTTATGTTCCCATGGAACCTCCTCTGTGCTCCAGCTTGCGCTCATTGCCCCTTGTCCTATCATTGGACATCACTGAGCAGAGCCTGGCTCTGTCCTCCCTTTGCATGTTTATAAACATTAATGAGGTCACCTCTCGGTCTCCTCTTGTCCAAGCTAAAGAGCCCCAGCTCCCTCAGCTTTTCCTCAGCAGGGACACGTTCCACTCCCTTAATCAGTCACCTTTGTGGCTCTGTGCCAAACTCTTTCAAGCAGTTCCTTGAGGTCCTTATTGAACTGAGGGGCCCAGAATTGGACACAATATTCTGGGTAAGACATCCCCAGGGCTGAGTCGACAGGGAGGGGAACCTCTCTTGACCTAGTGCCAGATACCTTCTAATACACCCCAGGATGCCATTGTGCTTGGCCACAAGGGCACATTTCTGGCTCATGGTCAACCTGTCCATCAGGAGGACTCCCAGGTACTTTTCCTCAGAGCTGCTCTTCAACAGATCAGCCTCCAGCTGATGTTTCCCAGATGTAAGACTCTACACTTGTCATTTTTGGATCTCATTCAGTTTCTCCCTGCCATACTCTCCAGTCTGTCCAGGTTTCCTGAATAGCAGCACAGCCTGAGGGGGTGTCAGCCACTCAACCCAGTTTTGTGTCATCAGCAAACTTGCTGACAATGGACTCTTCCCTCATCCAGGTTGTTGATGAATATTTATTGACTGGATGCTTCATGTGGGAAAGGAACATTTGGAGGGATTCCTTAAAGCAGCATTTGTCCTTTGTGGGGTGTAACCAATGGGTAGATGAAGGTACATAAAAAAAAAATTGGGAAGGGTGCAGAGGTTTTAAGCTTAAAGTAAGCAAGTACATCAGAGACAAGACTTAATGACTGACCAAAAAGAGAAGTGACTCTTGAATAGTTAAAGGTCCACCTTCTCTTAGCTTTATATAATTTCTCTTGGTTGTTAGCTTCTGTTGCTTCCCTGTCCTGACCTCAGCCCGACTGCCGGTGTGAGCACAAGCTTATACTTGGTATTCTGTCTCTTCAGGTGGCAAAGGAGCTTTCTCTGCATGGCAAAGGGTGCAGATGAGGTGGGGGCATTTAACTACTGGAAATATGGAAAATTAGTTGTGTTAAACAGCAGTGAAAATGAAGTTGAAGGCATTTAACTGCTGGAAATACAGAAAATTAGTTGCATTAAACGGCAGTGAAAATGAAGTTTTGCTACATTTTGCTCAGCTCTTGGAAGTTTGAGAATTGTTTATTATGTTCATAACTGCAAAAAGAAAAAAGGAACAGAAAAAAAATGAAATGGCAGAAAAAAAAAACTTACTAGGGTAATTGACATGCATATATAAGAGATTTCTAGTGAAACAGGAAAAGCTTTTTGTTGGTTGGGTTTTTTATGCTTAGTCCTGTGGCTTTTTTTTTTTTAAATATAGGTTTAAAAGAGGAAAATAAGGTCAGTTAAATATTTAAGGGAGAGTACAGTTTAACTTAAAGCAGTTGTGGAATCCTAAAATACATGCCTTGATACCAAACCTCAACAACCAGAATGTTTATTAAATTTTTAATGAAATTACACACAATTTGCATGACCCTGAAGAGATTGCACAACTGAGAAGCCAGTGGCCATTCTGTGTTTTATAAAGGTATGGCATCATCAGAGGAGAAAAGGGCAAGATAATCTGAGATGGGAGGGATTGTTCCTCCAAATAAATGGCTTTTGACCTGGCTGCCACTGGACCTGTACAGGCCCATGCTGGACCTGTATTTTCACTTGCTGTCTCTGGAATACTGCTGGGCAGCTGACTGGTGCTGGGTTTAAAGTGAAAATGTAGCCTACTGTGTCAGTTTATATTAAACAAGTCAGTAAACTTCTATATTTGCATCAAAGCACCAAAAGGTCATCTTTAAGCAAGTGGTCAGTGGCAAGAACTCTGTCATCTTCCTAGCTTAAGGTTCACTGTCATTCCTCTGCTTGTAGGAAAAGGTGAGGAAGTGTGTTCAGTGCTGCTGGGATTTCTGCACCTATAACTCTAAGGAGATGCATTAAAATGCTTGGTCCCATTATTTGTTTGCCAAGACAATTTTCTACTGCTGCTCTCATGAAATCATGAAAGTCGGAAAAGACTTCTAGGGTCATCAAGTCCAACCATAATCATGACCACTAAAGCGTATCCTGAAGCACCACATCTACAGCTTCTTGAACACCCCCAGGGATGGCAATGTCACCACCTCCCTGAGCAGCCTGTTCCAATGATTCACCACTCTCCCTGTAAAGTATTTTTTCCTAATATCCAGCCTAAACCTCCTCTGGCACAGCTTAAAAACCCATTTCATCTTGCAGTTACCTGGGAGAAGAGACCAACACCAGCCTCACCAGAACCTCCTTGCAGGCAGTAAGCATTTTCTTCTCCAGGCTAAACCACCTCAGCTCCCTCAGCTGATTTTTTTTTTTTTGCTTTAAAACCTGTGGGCTTAGTGTAAAGCTGGGTTTTTTGGCTAGATGTAGCCAGTTGGCATCAATTTTTTTTCCGATTCTGCATTTCTAGTAAGTCTGAATGGAATAATTACAGCTTTCCTATAGAAAATTGACAAGATCAGAAGTAAACCATCCTGCTGGAGAAGAGGTGACTGAGAGGTGACCTCATTAATGTTTATAAATATGTAAATGGTGAGTGCCAGGAGGATGGAGCCAGGCTCTACTCAGTGATGCCCAATGACAGGATAAGGGGCGGAGGGTGGAAGGCATAGGAAGTTCCATAGAAACACGAGGGAAAATGCTTGCACTGTGAGGGTAACAGAACACTGGAACAGGCTGCCCAGGGGGGTTGTGGAGTCTCCCTCTCTGGAGTTATTCAAGACCTTCCTGGATGCATTGCTGTGTGATCTGATTTGGGTGATCCTGCTCTGGCAGGGGGAGTGAGACTGGATGATCTTTTGAGGTCCCTTCNTCCCTGTAAAGTATTTTTTCCTAATATCCAGCCTAAACCTCCTCTGGCACAGCTTAAAAACCCATTTCATCTTGCAGTTACCTGGGAGAAGAGACCAACACCAGCCTCACCAGAACCTCCTTGCAGGCAGTAAGCATTTTCTTCTCCAGGCTAAACCACCTCAGCTCCCTCAGCTGATTTTTTTTTTTTTGCTTTAAAACCTGTGGGCTTAGTGTAAAGCTGGGTTTTTTGGCTAGATGTAGCCAGTTGGCATCAATTTTTTTTCCGATTCTGCATTTCTAGTAAGTCTGAATGGAATAATTACAGCTTTCCTATAGAAAATTGACAAGATCAGAAGTAAACCATCCTGCTGGAGAAGAGGTGACTGAGAGGTGACCTCATTAATGTTTATAAATATGTAAATGGTGAGTGCCAGGAGGATGGAGCCAGGCTCTACTCAGTGATGCCCAATGACAGGATAAGGGGCGGAGGGTGGAAGGCATAGGAAGTTCCATAGAAACACGAGGGAAAATGCTTGCACTGTGAGGGTAACAGAACACTGGAACAGGCTGCCCAGGGGGGTTGTGGAGTCTCCCTCTCTGGAGTTATTCAAGACCTTCCTGGATGCATTGCTGTGTGATCTGATTTGGGTGATCCTGCTCTGGCAGGGGGAGTGAGACTGGATGATCTTTTGAGGTCCCTTCCAGCCCCTAACCTTCTGTGATTCTGATATATTCCTTATGCTGAACTGTAGTATTAGGCACAAAACAGTTCATGTGTAGCAAGCAAAAGAGGTGTTTGACTTCTAAAGCAAAACCCTCTGTTCTTGTAAGGACCTTCAAAGTGGCTATAAATGAGTTCTGGTTTAACCACTACATTTCAAATTTGTCTATGGATACTAATTTATCTAATTTTTAATTTTATTTTTTTTAACAAATATGAATGAAAAATACATTTGCATACCTGCAAAGATAAGGATAAAACTGGTAATTTAAATTCAAAAAAGAAACGTGAGTGCACGAGGCCATTTTGCTTGATTTTAATACTGCCTTTAAGTTACAGCAGTATAACTTGTAGGGATTTATTTTATCACTGTTTTGATTCTCATTCAGAAACAAATTTCAGACTAGGGGCCCATAAAAACCGAATTTGTATTGGATGATTTCAGGTGCTAAGCTGCCCGATATGAATCTGGTAATAATGAACAATTTAATGGCAAGCAATGTAATTTAAGATGACAATACAGTGACTGGAAGTAGTGATTTTGTCACAGTCCTCAGTCTGTTTCTAAAATGAATATGCAATGTTGCTGTAGTTCCTTCTGAAATAAAGGCTGTAGAACAAGAACCTTATCCTGGGACAAAGATGGAAGGCCCTGCTCTATGATTCACTTAGAAGAAGCAGAATAAAATATTGTAAGGATTTAATTTCTTCCATCAAACCCCCTCCTAATTTCTGATGTCATATAAAATCAGGAAAATTTGATAACAAGGTGAGAGATGTGATCTCTTAATATGAAGAGACTGAAAACCATCTGAGATTAAGACACTAATATGTGTCAGTTGCATCTGGAGGAATTGAGAATTAAGGCAGGAGCAGTGGATCTGGAGAATTTGTGTGATTCTGTTCAGTCACATTAAAGTCCACTGCATGCTACTCACAAGAGGGAGAACTGCTGCTTCTGTGGCAGGATTCACAGAATCATAGAATGGTCTGGGTTGGAAGGGACCTCAGAAGGTCATCTAGTCCAACCCCCCATTGTAGTCAGCAGGGACATCCTCAACTACACCAGGTTGCTCAGAGCCCTGTCGAGCCTCACCTTGAATATTCGTTCACAGGATGGTTTGAGTTGGAAGGAACCTTAAAGATCATCTAATTAGAGACCCCTGCCATGGGCAGGGACACCTTCCACTAGCCCAAGGCCTCATCCAGCCTGGCCTTGAACACCTCCAGGGAAGGGGCATCCATGACCTCCCTGGGCAACCTGTGCCAGTGTCTCACTGCCCTCACCGTAAAGAATTTCTTCCTGATACCCAGTGTAAATCTACTCTTCTCAAGCTTCAGTCCATCCTTTCTCATCCTGTCATTACAAGCCCTTGTAAAAAGTCCCTTCCTGGCTTTCCTGTAGGCCCTCTTCAGGCACTGGAAGGCCGCTCTAAGATTTCCTGGGAACCTTCTTTTCTCCAGGCTGAACAGCCCTGATTCTCGCAGCTCTGTCCCTGTAGGTGGGGTGCTCCAGCTCTCCAGATGAGGCTGGAAGAAAGGTCTCTCATGTTTGGATGTGGGAGAGGAGATGTTTGAGTCCTCTGCACTGATAACAAAATAATGCTTTGTAGAAGACAAGCTGAGAGTGAGGGAATATGGCAGGAGAGGAAGAAACTGGACTGTAATCTGCATGGGTGAGTGTGGAGGAAGAGATCTCATGTAACACAGGAGGAAGATTCTTCTAGGACTAGGTAGAAAACACAGCACAATCCTTTGGATGTGTAAGCAAATCTTGAGTGTCACTAGATTTGTTTCCCTCCTCACGTCCTTTGTCAGCAATCCAGTTACTAGGGGTATTTTTTGTGGAGTTTCAAATAGTTTTTTGTTTCCTCTGGGCACCAGAAAGACTCTGGTAAATCTTGTAACTCTAATCATTTGTAATTCCTCGAGGGTATTTTTAAGTATCAGTGCCAAATTTCCACCTACAAAATTGCTGGTTGTGGCGATGAGCTTCTGGAGTTTTTGAGGGAGCTTTGCCTGCTTCACCTGCTGAGGGAACTAGGTGTATGAAAGTTTAAGGTAATTCTGACAGCAAGCATCTAGAACCTGTTTGATTATATAAAGGTTCACCACATCATACGGCACACATTTAGAAATCTATTATACTCAATTTGAATATCATTTTTGTGACTCTCCAGCCAAGCATGAGAGGATTCAGTGAGCTCAGGCTCCTTTCCAAAGCCAGCAGGAGAGCATCTTCCATGATGTACATGAAAACTTGTGACAGCATTTCAGCTCATCTTAAAAAAAAGGGTAAAAGGTAATTTTTTTGGTGTTCTTTTTTGGCATGGATGTGATCATACAGGACAAGTAGCATGTCCAGCATCAAGATACTACTGAGGAGTCTGCTGTCTACATCAGTGGCAATAGATGCCAGTTTTTGAGGTGAGGCGGAAAGTATTTAATTAAAGTGTGAGAGCCAGGGGAAGGCCTTCTGAACTTAGCATCTCTGCTCTTCATTTGAGATTTATAGAGTGGCCATGCCCCAGGTGAAGGTTGCTTGGCCTCAGTATCCAGAGGTGGGGCATGGTTCATGAATTCACAAAGTACATGCAGTTGTAGTTCATCTAAGGGAACAATGTGACTGCCGCAGATAATCCTGAGTAGCAGAGAAAGGCCAGACTTCCAGGAAGCTGCATAAGGATAGATGGATTTTTTTCTGCATAAGGATAGATAGCTGGGGCTCTTTAGTTTGGAAAGGAGGAGATAGAGAGGTGACCTCGTTAATGTTTATAAATATGTAAAAGGTGAGTGCCGAGAAGATGGAGCCAGGCTCTGCTCGGTGATGCCCAGAGACACGACAAGGGGCACTGAGTGGGAATTGAGGAATAGGAAGTTCCATAGAAACATCAGGAAAAACTTTTCCCCTGTGAGGGTGACACAACACTGGAACAGGCTGCCCAAGGTGGATTGTGGAATCTCCCTCTCTGGAGATATGCAAGACCTGCCTGGATGTGTTCCCGTGTTAACTGGTCTAGGTGATCCTGCTCTGGCAGGGAGGTTGGACTGGATGAGCTTTTGAAGTCCCTTCCAGCCCTTAACATTCTGTGATTTAATTGTGACATTTTGGGCAGCTAGTTCTATTAAATGACCACAGTGAGTCAGAAAAGCTAGCAATAATTATCTGAAGATAGTGGACATGGATGATGTTAATAGGAATTAATTATGAGAGATAGTAAGCTCTCTGGTGGTAGAGGTGCTGTGAGGGCTATGGGAAGTGCATGAAACCGATTTTAAATGTTGAGTTGGTAGTGCCAGTTACATCAGCAGTTAAATATAGTTGTAAGGGCATTCCAAAGCCCATCAAAAAAGGCTGAGATAATGGTTAGCCTCAATGATTTTAAAGGGTTTTTCCCAACTGAAACAATTCTATGAGTCTGTGACGCTGTTAAAAAAAATGAAACTGCATTCCTATGTAGATTGAGCCTGCAAGGGATAGATCACTGTCACCAAGTTTTGAGTAAGTAAGGTTGGGACACTTTTCTTTGGCTCTGTCACATCACTGTCCCACCCACACTTGCATGGTCACAGGGGTGTGTTAACTTATTTCTGAAATGTTGGATCATTTAAGTGAAAAGAGCAATGATGCTGTTCATCTGATGAGTGCTGCAGTACTGGCATTGGGTTCACCCTTTGGTGCTGGGTCTGTAGATCCCAAAGCACACGAAGCAGCATGTGGAAAGCAGCCTGCAGCACAAATGCTGCATTCTTACAAAATTCAATGACTGATTCAGTTTATCACTAATAACAATAGCCTTGTTTTATGTCCACAAGCATGGAAGGTACTGACTATCCCCTTTATTTCAGGAAGCTATTAGACAATGCATTTGGTATCGTAGATCTCTTCACTGCAGTGCATCTGCCACGTTTAACAGATGGATACCTTTAAGGTTATTGTTGGACTGTGAATAAAGGGCTTTATTATATATTACTTTTGCTAAAACTGGGTGTTCCCCCTCCCCCCCACTAGCCCTATTTTCACCATATAGCAACAAGATAGTGAGAAGCTTTATGCTCAAATCCTACTTAAGAATTCTTTTCAGTGCTTTTCATGCACTACCCTTCCTGTTCCTAGTAAGGCCAAAGTCTTTGATCACATAGCATCTCCTTTGCAATATCCCTCAGGCACTTCTAAATAGGTTTATTGCAAGCAACTGCAACCAAACTCTTGACTATCTCTAACTATAGGAAGTTAGCAGTTCAGAACACAGTGAAGGTTTAAGACATGCTGTGACTCACACCCTGCTAGGTGGACAGCTGTTGATTTGTGTTTGTCTCCATTTACTGTTGCATTGTTTTCTTTCAGCTTTCTCCACAGCTTTACACTTGCTGTTTTCCAAGTTTGTTTTCCACACCAGATCTTCTTTCAGTGATCTTTAGTGTGGCCCTGAGAAGCTTTTATCACAATTTTGAACATTTCATAGTTTTCTCATTATTTGCTGAGCAGAATGAAAAATAATTCAGGGTGAGCACAAGTGGCCTGAGTTGTATTAGGGTTTGTTAGAAACTAGCTAGGATGTATCTCAGCCTCTGGAACTTCCTAACAGAAGGACATTTGTGTTGGACATATTCCATATTTTATATACATTGCTTTGCTAAAAAGACAGATAGATGTGAGTTTTTAGAAGTAAAGCAGAATGTCAGTGTGTGGTTTTGTTTGTTGCAAGGGCTGTGACTCTGCTAGTAAATTATAAGGTGCCAGGGCACAGAGCTGGAGACTTGCAGCCTGCTATATACACTCTTGGGTTGTCTTCAGCAGAGTCCCTGCACTTGGTCTGGACCAAGCAGACTTCTCCAAGCAGCCCTTGGTGTGGTTCAGGGGTTAGCTCAGCCCCATCTGACAATGCAGATGCAGCCATCCTGTTTTGGTGGTTGAAGGAGTTTAATAACATGAATGTGGCCATTGGCATGAGGCAGTTGGCCTCAAAACCAGCCAATTCTTCAAACTCTTCTGCTTACTCCTATGTGTAAAATTCAGAATTGAGGAATGCAGCAACAAATGCTCCTTCCTTTCTGCATACTGGAATTAGGATTTAGTTGTCTGTAAATATGCCATGACCTACACTTCTACAGAGAGTCCTGCACTATCCAACAGTGAGTGAACTGGAAGGCACAGACACCACTCTCCTGGAGGGAGGAAAAAAATCCAGGGGTGCTGGCTGCTCAAAAAAACTCAGATTGAAACTCAGAGGTGGGAGTGTGTGGGAACAAAACATTCCAGAAATACACTTAATCTTACAAAATCTTGAATGCAGTGAAAGAAGTGGATTGTAAATAAAAAAGTCAATTTCAGCTGAAGTTTTTTTTTTCCTAATTTTACTTCAGCGTTAATTGATTAGTATGGGCAAAAAGACACAAATAAATGGGATTTGGGATTTATAATCTGAGCAGTTTTTGCTAGCACTTGTAGAACTATTTTAAAAGAAAAGTACTTGGGAAAAAAACAACAGAGGTGCTGCTGTGTTGTTAGAATTTAAGAAGCATATCGTGTTTTGTTTTTAAATGGGATTAGGTAGGTGAATAGCTCCTCCTGATTTTATTTTTTTAAGAACACTTACTGCTTTGAAAATCAGTTTTAAAGTTGTCAGGTCCCCTAGACTTGTGTATGTTCAGCTCATTCAGATGGTCATGAACCTGATCTCTTACAGTTGGAGTGACTTTGTTCCCCTGGTCCCCATCTCGGTGGTCCATTCGGCCGAGAGATGTGAGGAGAGAGATTGTCAGTGAAGACTGAGGCAAAAGAGTTGTTGAGTATCTCAACATCTCAACCTTATTTCATTAGCAGTTTGCCAGTCTGGCAAAAGCAATGTCCTGCTGGAGTTTGAGAACCTGCTGTAATGTTCAGCTGGCAGTAACCAGAAAGGCAGGAAGAGAAGTTCAGGGAATCACAACATTTGTGATTCTGAGTTTGTGGCATAAATTATTTCTTCCCTTAACTTAGGTATTTAGTTCAAGGACAGAAGGTTGCCCAATTTTTTGCCTTTTTTTTCAAATTTTAAATGACTTTCCTATAGCAGAGCTGACTTAGCCTGCCCTTCTGCTGCTTCATCTGCTACTTTCTTTCTCCCTACACTCCTTTTTCATCCTTCAGAAATAGCAAAACCAAAACCAGAAATACTTGTGAGCCAGCAGGCTCTGCAGGAAATATTTTTGGTATTTATTAAGGCAACTCTTCTTTCTGTTCCTACAAAGCAAACTCTCCAGAATTTTCTGAAATGTAACTATGTCTTGAAAATAGGCTTTCATTGGAGACATAAAGTAAGTTTTGAGACACAAGCTTCAATTTGAGACATAAAGATTAAGTTCTGACAAAACTGTGATTCAGAGAATCCAAAGTGATGCTTTCTTTAAAAAGTCAGTATATTGTTTTTCAGTGTTACCTAGAATTTCATGTGAGTAATTCCTCTTGCAGTTCAAAAGAACACTTCCCATCCCTGTTCTTCTCAAACCCTGTGATTTTTATGAGTTGTGTTAGACCATGTGGGAAAAACTATGTTTTCTCCTTGTATTTCTGAAATTGTGGGAATTTGGTATTTTACCTTATTGCTCAGATCACAAAGAAAGGGCAGTGGTTTCCAACTGAGAAGAGCAGATATAGTTTGGATGTTAGCAACAGGTTCTTTACCATGAGGGTGGTGGAACACTGGAACAGGTTGCCCAGGGAAATAGTTGAGGTTCAAGCCCTGGAGATATTCAAGGTGAAGCTCAAGAGGGCTCTGGGCAACCTGGCCTAGTTGGGGGTGCCCCTGCTGACTGCAGAGGAGCTTGGGCTAGGTGACCTTTAGAGGTCTCTACCAACCCAGACCATTCTATGATTCTATAAAGTAAACTATAAAAACTTCAGCTTCCATTTCTAAGAGTTAAAAACATGTTTCAGCTGCTTCTTAAGGACAAAAATACCTTGCATGCAAACAGTAAGAACTTCAGTTTCACAGCAAGGATTTTGGGAGGGTCCCAGCTCCTCAGATGCTGACAGGCAGGTTTGGCATGACTTATATTTTAACTAGGTGATTCAAGCTTTACTTGTATTTAGGTGAAAACATCAGGGAATCCTGCAGTCATTTATCTTTTAAAGCACTTAGAAACTTATGCACAAAACCCCTGACACATGAACTAAATAAGCATAGCTTTCCTATAACCAGAATAACCAACTCAAAAATTAGAATTATGTGCAAAATTAAATACTTGTGTGTTCCTTTAAATGCTCAATGTAGTCTTTGCAAGACACCACCTTTCTCTACAGTAGTTTGCTTTTAGTGCTATTCAGGGCTTTATTTATAAGGGCCTGCCAAGAGGCAATTAGTAGTAGTCAAACTTGATGCAGAAGATCAAATTAATTTCTTTTTCTTTCGTTTGACCTTGGAAGCCTGAGCTTTACTAAAATGTACACCTGCAGAAAGTGGCAGTGTGCTAATGCTCCAGAGCTTCTTGCAAGAACACGCATCAGTGATGAGCTTACCCAGAGCTGGGTGAGAATGCCTGGAACAGTCTAATCATAACATAATCTTTACATTATTCTACCATTCCAGATGCAGATACTTAATTCTTCATCAGTGTAGGAGTTTCTGGGTGTCTACAAGACTTCGGAGTGTGCCTAAAGGTGCCTGTTCTGACTGGCTCACAAATCTGCTTTTTTGGCTTGTGCACCTCATTCATGAAAGATTTCCAGAGCATACTTACCAAATGAGGTCCCAGCCAAAGTGGTGATGGTGCCTTTCATTCAGCCTTTGTAGTTTTTGTCCACTCTGCTCTGCAAGGAGACCCCGCTTCAGTTCACCTTCTTCCACAGGGAAGAAAACAGTATTTTTACCTCTGAGGAGATTGAGTTAGCCACCTGGGTAAACAGCTTTGACAGAGGGTTCTTCTTAGCCTTTATTAAATATGCTGCTTCACTTTGGGTAGAAAAGCTGCACATTAGATGAGCCAGTGATCACAACCTTTTAATCCTGTAGTGTTGTGAAAAGGGAGGCATGTGTGCTAGGACGAGAGGGAGTGATAGGACAAGAGGGAATGAAGGAAAGTGGATTTAGACTGCATATTAGGAAGAAATTCTTTATAGTAAGAGTGGTGAGACACTGAAAGAGGATGCTGAGGGAGGTCAGGGACGCCCCCTCCCTGGAGGTGTTCAAAGGCAGGCATCATGAGCAACCTGGGCTAGTGAAAGGTGTCCCTGCCCATGGCAGCAGGGTTGCAACTAGATGATCTTCAAGGTCCCTTCCAACCTAAGCCATTCTATGAATGATCTCCTCACTATTCAGTTAAAAATCATTAGTATTAGGTTAAAAACAAGGAAGCAAAGAAAGACCCAGTACCATGTAAGTGCAGGGGTGGTCTAACCATACTTTTGCCCCTAGTGCTCCAAAACCTGCAAAGTCAAGAGATGGAGGCAGTGATTTTGTATCAGCATTTACCTCACAATTTACAGCTCTGTTGGTACACCATGCCTACGTGGCACACCAAAACTATTACAGTTTGCCTGGGCAAAACTGGAAAATATAAAAAAACCCTTTCAGGGCACTGAGTGGATACTCTAGGGGAATAGAAAATGTTGAGAAATCTGGATCAGCAGCCCAGTATTTTCTCAGAAGACTGAACAATAAATGGAGATCAGAATCTGAGTGATGTGTATTTCATGGGTGATTGACAAATCACATATGCTACACAAAGTAGGCACTGCCAGCCAAATGGTTCAATGCTAACAGCACTGAAATCTTTACTGTAAGTGCAAATATTGGTCCTACTCACACTGCATCATTACTGTTTTGGGAAAAAAAACCCAGATATTTCAGCTATACAGACACAAAAATACCTTGCAGCTCTAAATGACATCAAACAACACTAGAATGAAACGGGGAAAAAATAGGGCTTGGCTTCAAGCTAGCAACATAGCAGGGCTGTGTTGGATCAGACTAATGATCTTTCTAATTAAGTATGTGCACTATCACTGGGTGTTCTTACTTAGGGAAGTGTCAGTGCTTGTGAGTGCTAAAATCTTCACTTTAGCGATTTCTGAAGCAGAACAAAGCCAAGATGCCTATATTTTGTGATGGGGAAACCCATCACTTTTTTTTTTTTTAAATCTTTCAACTACTTCTGTACTTGAACTATGTCTTAGAGTTTACTTAAGATCCCACTTTATCTTCTCTGAAGCAGAGAAATGTAGTATGCCTTATTTAAGCATTAGCTCCTTCGAGTATTTCATTCAATTTCCTTGGTCTTTCTTTCTTTGGAGGTCCCTTCCAACCCAGACCATTTTATGATTCTATGATCCTTGAGCTCTTCCAGCCTGGTATTCTATGAATATATGAAAAATAAATAGTCACTGAAGGACAATATTAAATTGTGTCTTAACTTTGTAACTTTTATATCTATCTATCTATCTATCTATCTATCTATCTATCTATCTATCTATCTATCTATCTATCTATCTATCTATCTAACATATATATAATGTTATCTATCTATAAAATTCATCACTTAAGACACAAAGTAAGTCTTCTTAGGCTTGGAACTTCTTGGACTTAGAAACCAGTGAACCATATCAGTGATACACCTTAGGTAGATAATCTTCTGCTCCTTAAGGCCCTTGCATTTTGGAATAACTTGCTAGGAAGCATAGCAACACTCAACACTTTCAAAAGTTTTCTACAAGTAATAATCTAAGGAAAAAAAAAAAAAAAGAATTTGTCACTATACAAAGCAACACAGTGATTTTTTTTCCCCAGTTCCTATGGAGTAGTGCTCCTCTATACCTTGTATATTAATTTTTCAAAGGGTCCATTAAAAAAACCCAAACCAACACATAATCCTTGGAATTCTCTGAAAGCTCTGGAGACATCAAATGGACGTGAAACTGAACATGGCAAACACCCAAAATTCTCTGTGAAGAAAAGCCCAACAGCAAACAATTAAGTACAGCAGTTTAATCATTTTCTGAAAATCCTCTGGATAATTAAGGAACGTAGTCAGCGTAGAAAGCTGTACTGTCTAACTGATCCTGTGAATTTAATCGAAGCCCTTTTACAGGAGCACAAATTAAATTGCTTTAAAACAAAGCAAAACCCAAACCCAAACAAAACCCCCCACCATAAACCAATAGAATTCCTTTCTTCAGTAAGAATTGCATGGGCCCAATTCTTAGTTTCTCTTTGTAAGGGAAGTTCTCTTGTACTTGGAGATAAAATAGTGAAACTGAAAGAATGTTGTGGTTGGCATAATTGATATTTATTTAGGTAACAACTAACTCAAGAGGTTTTTAGGGTCATTGGATGAAGTTTAACCAGACTCATTTACTTCTCAAAGGAGACATGTTTTTAGGGTCAGTGGGTGAATGTTAACCATTTATAAATGACGTATAGATCTACTCCCAGAAGCTTGATAGTAGCTTTGCAGTTTATTACTTATTTTTGCATGAAAATGACTGTTGTCTTCATTAAGCCACTTGATTTTGCTTTACTCTCCAAGCTGTGCATCTGCAAAACACCTAGAAACATGCTCCTCAGAGGATAATCTGTTTGTGTGCTTTTATAAAGCATTAATTTGTCAATACTGGTGGTGCTTTGGGCAAGTGGGACACCTAATTCTACACTGCTTTTCACCAACAGGGTGAAGCAAGCCAAAGGTGTAATGGTGTGTTATGGCTGTAGTGGGAAGATTCCCACCCACATTCTATAGTAATGGGTGCACTGAAAAAAAAAGGAAATAGAGGTAAAGAATTGAAGCAGACAGTATCTGGAGGGGAGAAGACTCTGAGGAGATCTTATTGGGGCCTTCCAGTATCTGAAGAGGGCCTTTTTTAGGGTATCAAGTAGTGATAGGACTGGAGGAAATAGAGCAAAACTATAAGTGGGTAGACTGGATGTTAGGAAGAAGTTCTTCACCATGAGGCTGGTGAAACACTGGAACAGGCTGCCCAGGAAGGGGGTGGAAGCCTCATCCCTGGAGATTTTTAAGACCAGGCTGGATGAAGCTCTGGACAGCCTGATGTAGTGTGAGGTGTCCCTGCACATGGCAGTGAGGTTGGAACTGGATGATCCTTGAGGTCCCTTCCAGCCCTGACAATTCTATGATTAATACTTGCTCTGGGTAGAGTGCATAATGGTTCAGTGCTCTGTAAAGAACTCCCCTGCCTGAAGTTCAGGTAGGTTAACTGATGCAGTGCACAGGAAGGATATATTCTTGGCATCAAGCATGAAAACATGAGTATATAAAAATTTTTGATGTGAAGATATTTAAATTGTAGGTTGTTTAAAACTGCAGAAGATGTTTACTCTTGCTATTGTATTTTAGCAATTAAGTTGTTTCTGCAGATCTTGAATAGACATGATAGCATTTTTAAAAATTGGCTGCTCTCTCAAGTACCATCACTCACTCCTTGCCCTTGTAAGATTAATGGTTGATTTCAAGAGTAAGAATTAACAGTCACAAAAAGGCAACTGGTGCTGATAGTTCTCATTTAAGGTAAAAACACACACAAAAATCCATCCAACAAAACCTGAAGAAAGCTTTGTGTTACTTTCAACCCATCTCCTCTCTCTGCCAATATCATGCTTCAAATATTTATCTACCTATCTTGACAATTTACGAACCCTCAGTAGTTTGTAAAGGAAAGGCCAAATTTCACAAGAAGCAGAAGGGGTTTTCATGTGAAGAATTTCCATTATTGGGTTTCAAGTAAAGAGCTTTCTTGGTTGCAAGCTATTAAGCCATACTCATAACTGATTGATATTTTTCTCTTGTAATTGTAACAACCCCCTCAACTATCAAGATACAGGAAAAAAAAAATATCAAGAAGAAACTAAAGATATGGCATTTTTATCTGTCAAAACTAAGCAGTAATTCAAAAGAATTCTAACATACCTGTATTTGGATACTTATGGTGATTATAGCACTTTCTGGGGAGGAGAAAGGAAGGATATAAGTCCAAGGTAGGGGCAAAAAAACCCAACCAACCAACCTTTTGAATCACCCCATAACTGACTGCAAGTTTTACTTACCGACTTTATTAAGAGCAAGATCTGATACATTTTATTCTTGCCTTTTCTTTTTGGGGAGTGTGGAGGGTAAAATTATTTTAACAAACTCGTGTGAATATTCATATTTGAAAGTCACAAAATAACAGGACACAGCATTTGCAAAATGACTAAGTGGAGCTGTGAGATGTTAGAACAATCAAATCACTGGATTAAAATAATTTCAATTTTTTATTTTTAATTCTAACAGTTGTTATAGCTGAAAAAGGAAAATAATTCCATTACTAGCACATTTTTTAATGCAGCCCTTTCTGGAGTATAAATATCTCCTCAAAAACATTAAACCTCAGTGACAAGGCAGAACCGATGTATTTTTTACTTCAGGATAATGCAAGGTAGCAAGAGCACATGAAAGAAATTATTTGCAAGCAAAACAATCAGCAAACATTCAAAGATAGGGATATTTGCATGCATGGCAAAAGAACCTCAATTTAACTGCAACGAGGAAAAAAAATGTTTAAAATCTCTCTGAAAAATTAATGGAATATTTGTCACTGCTGCAGGAATTGTTAGGACTCATTCTAACATGCATCACCAAACAGTAATAATTACACATCTTCTCTCATGGCCCCTGTGACTTCCACGTTAAGCCACAAATAGACAAATCCCAACAACAACAACAGAAAAGCCTATCAGATTTCACCTGTAAAAAGGAGTGGAATGGATGTTTGTAGAAGCTGTTATTAAATATTATTCATAGCACTGCAGTACTAAGGCTCATCAGAGACTGGGATTCCATTTTGCTTGGTGCTCTACAAAAACTAAATAAAAGACACAGTCCTTATTTTACTGTCAAAACACCAAGAACGTTTTGATTGTGTGGGCTGCATTTTAAATTGCACCAGGAAAAGTTAAGAGTTGCCAGAAGAGGGAAGTTCAATGTATTCAAGGTGGTTTTCCCTCTACTTTCAGATTATTTTAACTGTTAAAATCTCTCTGTTCCTTGGTTTATCGTTTTAGTGATGTCATATGCAAGTATACTTTCTTTTACATAAACATCAAGGGAAATTAAAATGTTAATCACATTATTCCTGTAGCCCTTTGTTAGAACTACCTAGGAGAGAGATTACAATGGGTATTTTACATTGCTAAGAAAAGACTTGAGCCAAGTTTGTTTTAAAAAAATCTTTATTAGATAGTAAATGTCATTTCATTGCCATCTCAGTTATTGGAAGCATGGATTTAAAATAAAGCTGGAACACAAAGTGGTTATTGTCATAAAAATAGGGGAAAGGGAGACATTTATACCTTTAAAAATATATAAAGTGAGTGTAACTACAGATAAACTGATCAAATCTAGTATGCACCATTTTACTTCTTAAAAAAAAAATTAAGAAAAAAGCTATACTACAAAATACATTTATCCCAGTGATTACACACCACATGCTAGATGATGACTTCAATGATTTTTAGGACATTTGGTAATTGTACATCAGAACACCAAGCAACTAGGCACCTGCTGTACAAACCTAATTTTCATCACTTCTGGTAACATGATTTTTCATAAGTGTGACATTTTAGCCTCCTTTCTCCAACCTTTTAGGGTTATGTTTGTGCAGTGAAGCAGAAGGGTGGCTGCAGCGAGCTTTCTCACTGTTGTCAAGCACAAAGCTGAAGCAGCAGACTCCTACACCGAGCTCACGGGCCTTGGAAACACACGTATATGAAAATGCTCAATTCAGCCTCCCCTCAGCTCTGCGGAAATAGGGTTTACTTTGAATTTGGTTAAAAGTTACATAGTTGAGAGCTTCAGGGCCTTTACACACAAAGTATCTTCTTTGTCTAGTTTACCATTTCAAAGATACTTTTGGTTTTGCTTCATGCATTGCGTTAGTTACTAATGGGGGCAAAACATTATGGAGTGACAATTTTCCCTGTTTAGATTGATCTCTGTTAAATGAATTCTTTATTGTCCACGAACACGTTCATTCTTGCAAGGCCCCAGCTCGACCTGAAAAAGTGCAGATGCATTACAAACCATAAAGACGAGTAATTATGCTCCTTAAAACCCCTTCCCCACCCAACGCGGATTTTTTTTCTTTTAAAGGTAATTATCAGTGGGCATTTGCTTTTATTTTCTTTTCCTTTTTGACTGTAAAAGCAGCAAAGAAACAGTTACAGCACAAATCAGCACGTTTCGGTATCATCAAACTACCAAACCTTAAATGAGTAACTGATTTAATCGCTAATCAGGCTTCCTACAATGTTGCAGCCTTTCAGGAACCTTCGGTACGTTATTGATCCGCTAGTGAATTACCTCCAGTTCAGCCATAGGTTGCAGGCATCACCATCCCTCGGCTCTCCTCGCGTTGACAACACTGCTCCGCTTGCTATCGCTCCTAGAAGGCGGAAGATTCGTCATTCCCCCGTGTCTGGTTTGGTTGGCGGCAAGAACAATGAATAAGATAATTATTAGATGTTTGGGGTCGTTTGTTTTCGAAGGAGAGTTTCCAAAGCGAGTGCACCTGCAAGCCCTACACCTCTAGACACCCAGAGCCGGCAGAAGCTGCCTAGGCAGCCCTGCCAAGCCGCGAAGAAAAGTGCGTTTCTGGTGGTTTGGTGCTTGCTGGGATTTCCCTTCGCCCAAACCCCAGCCACGAAGGCGTCCCCGGGCGGGATGTTGCAAGAGTAAGAACCAACAACGTCTGACACTGGCACTTAGGCGCAGATGCCAAAGCTGCAGCACCCCGGGGCCCTCGGCGGGCTCCGACAGAGCCCGGGGCCGCCGAATCCCCGCGCCCGGGAGGGGCCTGACTACGGGGGATGGGGGAGCAGCAGCGAACGAGGGCGGAAAAGAGGGGGGTAGAGAAAGGCTGGGCTTTCTCAGCCCGCCTCCCTAGCGGGGCCACGCTCCCCGGGGGCATTTTGGCTTCGCTTGCTCCCCATTTCTGCGCCACTGAAACTCGGTAACTTCCAGCCTCGCCGCCGCCACGAATAGCCGCTGCCCCGCCGCAGCCCCTCCTCCCCGTGCGTCGTATCCCTCCGCGCTCCGGCCGCCCGCACCTCGCAGAGAAAGCGCCTTTCAGCCTCCAGCCCGCCGCCTTCCCGCCCACCCCGCCTCTGCTGCTCCGACATCTTCTGCCTCAGCCTGCCCGCTAATAAACGCGTAGCGCTCGCCCTCGTCCCTTCTCCTCTCAGCTAGGCAGC
>VWYK01104523.1:9098-19596 GCA_013399775.1 Semnornis frantzii
AACAAGAACAGAGTTCAGTATTTCCTGCCTGTTCCCAGCTTGGGAACATGCCTGCTTCCTGCTATGAAGTGGTGAGGATAGATAATGCTCAGCCTTTATATAGGCTATTCCTTTTTTTCCCCACATTTGCTGAGGATACTGAGATACCAGAAGAATATTAACATGTATAATATAGTGGTCAAAATAATATATGTTGTTTAAAGTTGAAAGAGGAGTATGTTTTATACCAAGTAATTCTAGAGATCCAAGTGGGAGTTGCTAGTGTTTAGCAGAGCTGGGCTCAGGTTTTAGAATGTAAAGCTGTGCTGAGATTTATGTTTTAACAGTGGAGTAGTTTGTCAGGGAAGTTCTTGTTGTAAAGACTTTTTATTGTAAGAGCTCCCTTATTCTCTTTACACAGTTCCTGCCCAGGTTTTAACATGCTGGGCCATATCCTCACATTGAATGATGTGCAATGCTTGCTTTCCTTCTAATCTGCTCAAGGAAGAAAGATAACATACAGATGTGTATCGCTGGCTGCTGTTTCTGTTGATATACCTACCTTAATAATGCAGGATTTTCAGAATATTAGTGTCTTTAATCTAGTTCCTGTTGATGTCACTCTCAATGGCTTAAAATGAGTTTTAAAAATGGTTTTGCTATAAAGGGAATAATAGGAGGTAAAGACCAGTGGCTTGTGCATGTTATTGGATGATTATATTTGGCACTGGAATGAATGCAGGTACTTAAGGCAGGGTCTTTTTATCCTGCACTGTTGATTTGTATGTGCAAAGGCATCTGTACATTTGTGTTCCCATTCATGAGTGTGTCATCTGTTGCTGAAGCTGCAATGGATTTGAAGGTTTTTTCGTTGTTTTGGTTTTCGTTTTTTTTTTCTTTTTTTTTCCCTTTTTTTCAGAATTACACAAATGTTTGGATGCTTCTTTCAATTACCTTTTTTTCCCTTCTCTCTTTGGTGGCTTTGGAGCACTAAAGGAGAAGGAATGATAAGCAAGCTCTTCATCCAAAGCAAAGGTAATTGGAAGAGTCTGTTCCTTTTATCAAATTGCATAAATGAGAAAGAGGCCCAAAGGAAAAGGCTGTGGTTAGAAACAGGAGAAAAACATCAACCTGACTTTTGGAGAGGAAAAGTAACTAAAATATTTATTTCTACTAGGTTGGAGAACAACATACGTTAGGCAAGCTTGACTTTTTTCAAGCATAAACTTCCCTGTGACATGCTCTGCTACACACAACTACAAACACTCCCTAAAGCAGAACATCAGATGGAGCATTCAGTGAGCACAGGGTAGTGGATGCGGGATGGTGTTTGTTTATAAAGAAGCTGGCATTTGTCAGAGCCGTGGCAAATATGCCATTATTTTTTATTTTCTACACAACCTGTGAGATATCAGACATGTTCTAATGAGATTCTGAAATACCAAGCTTATAAATATTGATAGGGAAGGTTCGTTCTCATCCATGGAGAGAGATTGCATTTTGCAATTATACAACTTCACTCATGTGAACTGTGTTGCAATTTGTTCTTCTGTCTCCTTCACAGTAGAAACTGTGTGAGTTACAGTTCAATCTCTGTTCTCAATCAACCTTCTTTTGCCACCTGCATTTCCTAGCTGATGAGATATTTAAAATTGTGTGGTGGTCAGAGGATGCCGAACAGGGAGATTTCAAAGGCTTTTGTGCAAAACTTACCAGGTGGTAGCAGCTGTTTTCTGTTAGAAGAACGTGAAAGTTGGTCACAATCTGTCATTTTAAAGAAAAAAATATGTGTCTTTAAGCAAAGTTGATAAAAAATATTGACCTGGTAATTAATTTATGTATTTATTTAAACAAATGATTTGTAAAATTCTGTGCAGTATCCTCTGGGATAAGTCATGGCATGTTCTGGATATTGCATGCCATTGTGCAAAACTGAGCTGCAGCCCAGCAGCACGCTATGGTTCTTGTATCGCTTGCAGTGGAAACACGAGATTTTGGCATCAGTCTTCATCACAGTAAAACCTGTCAGAAATTTCCAGGCTTTATTTAGCTTCAGACTTAAAAGCAAAATAAACACCACACCAGCAGACCCCCTGTCTGCAGTGCGTCCCTGGAGCTGCTGAATCGTGGAGATCTGTGTGCTCCTGCATCAGACCGAGCATTGCTCAGAACCCTGCTTCTCTTCTCTGCACTTGCTTGTTCTTTTTCTTCATACTTCCTGGAAACCCCAGTGCTGTGTAACTTGAGGGTGCTCCTTTCAAGGGTTCTTGCTGGGCTCCAGCAGGCGGAAATATTCATGGACACTACCCACCCTGTCAAGATAGAATTGAAAAGAAAGAATCCAGTGGCCTTTCAGAGATACTTCTTTCCCATGCCAACCGCAGTCTTCTCGCCCAGTATCCCACAGTCATATTTCCAAATCTGTTGACTATAATTTTCTAGTTTCTGTTCTCTGAATAGAAAACTGAGGAAGGGCATGCAGCAAATAGATCAAAGCTGCTTTAGGAGTATGCTTTTTGTTAAATGTATGTACCCATAGCTGAAATGTACTCAAACTGAATGCTGTTAAGCTTTCATTGGTATCTGGTGAGAGCATGTAAATATATAAGATATTGAAGTAAAATTACATCCTGAAGTTCTTGCCCTCAGAACTATGCAAGCATTGGTTTTCAGTATATATTGCAACTCCTTCATGCAGAACCATAACATATTTACCTACTATCTGGTATAAGGGCTTGTAAAATTACCTGCTTCTGGGAGCATGAATCCATGTCAGAAATGAGCCAAAATCAAACACAAGTGAAAATCCAAATGTCTCTGAATGCCTGAAGCTAGGCTGTGAGTTGTCAAAAGAAGCAGAGGCACCTCAGTTGAGTGCTTGTATTTGACCCCTTGTAAAAATAAGTACCTCGTTGCTGAAAGGGACAGCTCTTCAGGTGCCCCTTTCTCCTTAGATGATAGCATTAAGGCTAAACAATATGCTCTTCCTGTCACTCTGCCGGAGACCTCTCTGTAGGTGAAGGGAGCAGCTTCATGTGACTGCCAGGGGTGAATATCACAGCCATGTTGCAGAGAGAAAAATCCTTATGAAAGGAATGAAGCAGAGGAAGGTGAGACTTGCCTCTCCATCTCAGCTGAGCCTATCTGCAGGGTCACTGCAGTATGAAGTGAAGTTAAAGCAATACAAACTTAGAAAACTGTTTTTATGACATGCAAACTCTGATGATGAATGTACTGTGAGTGAGAAACCTGTGGTGGATGGGAGCTCCTCTGGGCTTTATGCCAACCAGAAGTCTTATGGCTGTGGCAGGGATCGTGCTGAGGCTGCACTAACAAATTCTGGCAAGAGGCTGAACAAATGTTTTTTGGCAAGAATCTAAAGAATTTGGATTCAGCAGTGCATGAACATGATTGTATATGGTTTGTCCTTTTTGGATCTATGCTTTATCAAGTAGGCATCTCCTGCACCTGGGCTCTGATCTGTGGATTCGGGATGAAGTTTTCTCTGTAATAGTTTTCTTACCATTGAGCAAGGCAGGACAGTATGATGGAACAGCTGTGTGGCAAGAGGTTGTGCCCACTTGCAACTTCCTAAACTGGCACAGCATGGCTTACAACAACNGTGTCCTTCTCTTTCATCCCTCTGTTGCCAGTACGGCTGCCTATCACTGGTGGCTGTGGTAACCTGATGGATAATCACTCCAAGGCTGCGTTCCCTGCTTTGAACTGTCCTTAGTGGCAGTACTGGTTCTTTATGCAGATGACTTCAGTATCATGCCCAAGGCTTCAAATTCACCAAATGAAAGTACTGTGAAGTGCAATTAGCTTGAATTTAGAGTAAACTTCAGTCCCCTTGAAGTAAATGTGTGTAAAACTTACTTTTAGCTTCTGATGGAGAAAAGACCATGCTGTTCAGTCATGGATATAAAACTCAACGATCTTTCAGGCCAGTGCTGTGGTTCATGGTGGTATAGATAAATGCCAAATATGAAACCTTGTCCAGTGCAAAGAAGCAGCAATGAGAAGCTGCCTGTATTTTAAAGTCACTTAGTATAAAGAAAGCTCTTCTAACAGCAGGCTGTGATAAGAGTGACTGCAGTCTTTGGATGTTCCCCTTATGCACTCCAGCATGTATGGAAAAGTTAAATGCTTTAGAATGTGTGAAAATTTAGCAGAATATAAGAAATGTTAGTAGAATATCTGCAGTGAGTGTTTCCTGCTGATATTAAGGCATAGTGACAAGCACAGAATATGTACTAAAATGCATGGTACTCCCTCATCAGGGAAGGTTGCAAACACAGATTTCTCATTGAAATGGAATGTTATAGTATGCCTCAAGGACAAATGCAGATGTGTTCTTTGGGTACTTACCTGTGAAGATGTTTCACAAGCTGATTCATGAGCTGGCTCGCATTTGTTCAAGGACAGTTCATGTGCAGAAAGAGAGGAACTTGAACAGCCCCAGGTGGTGCTTTTATTATAATTCCAAATTAGAAGGACTGTATTTTTCATAATTAGGGAGGAAAGCAGGAGCAACTGACTGACTTCTTATTATTAAAGAATAACTGAATATTCCTGGCAGATATGTGAATATGAACATGGGTTATGCTTTGGGATTTTTAGCAATAAGGCAGTGAATCTTTCTTGTTAATGTGGAAAATACTTCTCTAGAATTGTTTGCTTACTTGCAGCGCAGTTGCTGGGACATAGAAAATTAACATTGCATATCACTGTTTTCTCCTCATGTTTTTGTACCCAATTACAGCTCACAAATTCATAAATTCTCTTGGATTTTAGCACAATACAAATGGAATAGGCAGATTACCTGCTTATTTTTGTTACTGCTATTAACAGTACAGCCCATGAATAAAAACACAGAGGAATGTAAAAATAAAAGTAACAATAACTCCTAGTAAAACTGGGCAGCAAATGTGGCTGGTAGAGAAAGGTAAAATTATTAGCACACATATTGAATAATTTCCTAAGAAATGATGTCCTTCGTGAAGTCTTTCTTACCTTTCTTCTTGGGTTGTAAAGCTGTCCAGTTTTGAATTTCAGGATTAAAATGTTACTGTTTATTAATACACTAGATAGTAAAATAAATAAAATTGAAATCCCCTAATGACTAAGCAGACCACACTTCTTTTTTTCCACCCCCCACCCCCCACCCCCCCCGATAGAGCTTCCTGGCATTGTGTCTGTGCTGAATCCAGGAGCAGTGCAAATACTTTTGTATACCCAGCTCAGGTAGAATTGCAATGTCCTGGAAGAGAGCTGAACTCCTGCTGCTGATGTTGCTGGGCCTGCAAAGTTGGGGATGGTTTGCAAAGTCAGAATGGTTTTCCTGGTCCATTCCATGTAGTAAAAGCTGTCAGAAGCATTTCTCTCCCCCGCCACACCCAGATTTAGAGTTCATAAAATACTCTTGTATTTCTAAAGCACTGTTTCATCCACCACACATCTACCTGTTACTCTTTACTGTCCAGGATCTGGATCTGTCTCCTCTGGGAGTTTTCACCAAGAGCATTGCTTTACTAGAAGTTGATTCTCCACCATCCACTTCAAAATTGCATTGTGTGGCTTGAGTGGAACAAAGAACGTTTTGTAGATGGATGATTTTGCTGGCTAGTACAGAGTGTTTCACTTGCTAACACAGCATCCATTAGGTATTTGTACTCTTTACTCTGATTTTCAAAATTCTCATGCGAGGAGTTTTTGGTTGTATCCCCGGAGAGGATCTGACTTGCTGCTCTTCCCACAGGAGCATTGCTGCTACGGGAATAAGCCATCCATAAGCTATCAGATGGGAATGTCTGTTAAGTAAACTCCTCATGTAGCACAAACAGCATGTATGTTCTCTGCTGCCTTGAGTCAGTTTCATAATCGTGAGATTTAGTTTTATCCAGGCAAAGCTGTTGCAAAGCAGAATTAGATTTTTGGTATTTACATTCTTATGTTCCACTGCTTTAAAATTTGTTTTGAATGTCATTACTAAGATAAAGACATCACTAAGATGCCAAGAGTAAGCATAATACATGACTTTTATCATCTCAATTTGCCACACACCAGAGGCTGCACCGTAAGTACAATTTAAGTTCTCGTTTAACCCTGTTTATCAAGCAACAGTTTTGTAAGTGGATAACAGAGTTGAGAAGAAAATGTTACCATCACTCTAGCTGCTGGAGTGAGTTGTGTCATGCATACACTTCATGTGCATGGGAGGAGTGGGTGAGGTGGAAAGATGTACACGTGATGTGTTGAAGCAATGAGGCTGCAGTGTGCTGCTTTATGGCAGTTTCACCCCTACTTTTTGATTATTGATACTGAGGCTCTGATGAGATTTATTTTCTTATTGTGTTTAACAAATTGTATATGTTCAATTGTATTTAAAACAAATGGCCCTTCACCACTTTGTGCTTAGGTAGGGACAGGAAAAACAATTTTTGAAGGCAAAACAGCTTTGTGAAAGGTGTCTAATGGATTTAAATGATACAAGAAAGGGATAAAACATCATTTCTCAAGAACCAAATATACAGAAGAGGGGAAGATCATGTTAAAAGGAGCTTATGGCTCTGTTTGTGGTTTGTTGCTGACTGTATAAATTTATCAGAGATACACAGGTTTAACCAGTCACTTGCTGTGAAGATGACAGTGCAGCTAGGCTGGCATAGGGACATTCTCAGGGAAAGCTGTCATAGCTGCTGAGCAGAGCAACAGTTGAAATTAGCTCGTTTTACATTTATGATTAAGGCATGTGCTCTTCTATCAGTGCTGTTTGATTTGCATGGGGATTAGGATGTTGTCCAGGAACTGGCATGGACATACTTCATCTGTAAGCATTGGCAAGCTCTTGTGTGTGAAAGGGAGAGAGCCTGTTCTGTGTGTCTGGGTTGTTCTGTGTGTGGAATCTGTCAGGATGCCCATTTGTGGCACAGTCCTTGCCCTGGCTTCTGGCTGGAGCAGGCAAGCGCCATTGAATCTGCAGGTAGGTAGCAAGGGACCCTGCTATGATTTTCTGGAGTACTTCAGCAGGGACCAAAGTACAGATGTGGGACCTAGGAAGGGGCAAAGGGGTAGGAACATCACTAAGTAGAACTAAGTGTATGACAGCTCACTTCTGTGTCTGAAGAGTGAGAAGTGATGGGAACATTGTGGGATGGGAGGGGAAGCAGCCTGGCAAAGCTGCAACATGGGCAGACACACTGGTAAGGATCATGCTCTTCAGAGTAAGGGGCAAGCTACAGCTGCTGGAGCTGTGGTCCATGTGAAGGCTTTCCTAATTTTTCTCAAATGGGTGGTATCAGAACAGAAACTTAGTCAAGGTACCCTCTGAGGGAAACTAAGTTTGCCTGACACAAACCTGAAGGGAGAGATTGTGTTGGTAATGTTGTCTCCTGTGCCTTCAGGTTATTTGAAGTATTAATGTAGCTTACTCTTTAGCATGTTGGGGAAAAGCAATCTCCTTACCTGATGTGTGCGTGTGTGTGTGTGTATATATATATATATACTTCCTGTGCCCTCCCCTCTCCGCTAAATGCTTTCAGTGTTTATATTGCTCAGCTTTCCATTAATTTTCACTGATAAGAGGAATGGAAACACTTGGCCTGGCCCCAAGCCCAATGCTGCGTATATGCAGGCTTGCTGCAGCACGCTCACCATCTTAAAAGCTTCCTTGCAGTACTGTTAGCAAAAATATCCCCTGGGTGCAACATTCCCTTGCATAAACAACTATTCCTTGCTTTAGTTTACCCATTTGTATGGCTTTCTTGCCTTATCTATCTATCTATCTATCTATCTATCTATCTATCTATCTATCTATCTATCTATCTAACTATCTATCTTCTGGACGAAGAAAGCTCTTTCCTTTCATATTGCTAAACCCATGTCCTCTCTGTCTCTGCAGAGCTATGCCCCACTCAGGTGGGAGCTGACAGTCCTTGCTACCTTGCTGGCATCTGATGTAAACAGATTCTGAAAAGGTGAAGCAGGTTTAGCAGTTGGAGATAAGGACAGTGAGGGGAACTCAGCCAGGATGAAATGCTGATGTTGCATGACTGAGAATTTCTTGCTGAAATTGGCAGTGAAATGGTGAGACTTGACAAGTGTTGCATGACACCTCTTGGAGGAGATTTCCTAGAGATCTTCAAACAGATTTGCCTTTGATTTTCACTATCTGTTTAGGTAAAGATAGTTTGAAAATGGAGAAAGGGAATATCAGGCTGATTTATTTGTTTAAAATACTATTGATGAATTGTTCTATTAACCTCACTGAAAGGAGAAATAGGTAATTGATTTGGGCAGGTTTGTGGCTATAATGCTGTTTTCTGATGTTTAGTTTGTGTAATTTTGAATTACCATTTAGGTTTATATTGGTCCCACATCCAGCTGGCAGCCAGTCACTAGTGGTGTCCCCCAGGAATCAGTGCTGGGCCCAGTGCTGTTCAATATCTTTATTGGTGATTTGGACCAGGGGATTGAGTCCAACATCAGTAAGTTTGCAGACGACACCAAGTTAGGAGCAGGCATGGATCTGTTGGAGGGTAGGAGGGCTCTGCAGAGGGACCTGGACAGGCTGGATGGGTGGGCAGATGCCAATGGGATGAGATTTAACAAGGCTAAGTGCAGGGTTCTACACTTTGGCCACAATAACCCCAAGCAGTGCTATAGGCTGTGGACAGAGTGGCTGGAGAGCAGCCAGGCAGAGAGGGACCTGGGGGTACTGATAGATAGTAGCTGAACATGAGCCAGCAGTGTGCCCAGGTAGCCAGGAGAGCCAATGGCATCCTGGCCTCGGTCAGGAGCAGTGTGGCCAGCAGGACAAGGGAGGTTACTCTGCCCCTGTACTCAGCACTAGTCAGGCCACACCTTGAGTCCTGTGTCCAGTTCTGGGCCCCTCAATTCAAGAGAGATGTTGAGGTATTGGAACTCATCCAGAGAAGGGAAATGAAGCTGGTGAGGGGCCTGGAGCACAGCCCTGGGAGGAGAGGCTGAGGGAGCTGGGGTTGTTTAGCCTGGAGAAGAGGAGGCTTAGGGGTGACCTCATTGCATATACAACTACCTGAAAGGAGGTTGTAGCCAGGTGGGGGTTGGTCTCTTTTCCCAGGCAACCAGCAACGGAACGAGGGGACACAGCCTCAGGTTGTGCCAGGGGAGGTATAGGCTGGAGATGAGGAGGAAGTTCTTGACAGAGAGAGTGATTGGCATTGGAATGAGCTACCCGGGGAGGTGATGGAGTTGCCGTCCCTGGAGGTGTTCAAGAAAAGACTGGATGAGGCACCTAGTTGATTGGATAGGACTGGGTGATAGGTTGGACTGGATGATCTTGGAGGTCTCCTCCAACGTGGTTGATTCTATAATTCTATGATACATGACAATTCTGTCTTGATTACTTTGGTGCATTGAAAATATGACATATGTGGGCTGGAATCATAAAATAGAGAGTGCACCTGGCCATTTCAGGAGACCAGTAATGTAAGTGAACATCTGTGTGTACATAAATCCTTCCACATAGGTCTTATTTTTCTGTTTAGCACAGCAGCCTGTCTCTGACTGGTCAAAAGAGAATGCCTGGGGAATACATGGAACAAAGCAAACACTCCAGTCTTCTGCCTATTGCAAATACTCTCAGCAACCAACTCTAAGATTTTTGACCCTCTGGGCATGCAGAAGTTCCTAAAAATCCTGACAGATTAAATCATGCTTTGATTTACTGTAAAATGATTATGATTGGGAGTGAACCATTCAATTAGAAAATGCACTCTGAGAAGGGATATTAGAAGTAGCAACACTATCAGTCAACGCTGGGGAAAGCAGATCAGTGTTTTAGCAGTTGGGGATGGCAGATAAGCAGTAGCTGAGGTCTTTGAGAAATGAAAAACTTTGAAGTATCCTTTAAGGGACTGGGTGTCTCAGACTCTGGTAATAAATAATGTGCCATCTGTTTGCCTGTCCTGATTCAGTACAGAGCTGCAGGAATGCTGTTCTCTCTGCTATGACTCTTAGATATCTGAGAGTGGTGCCGGTCTCAGATCATGTATAGCTGTGCTGCACGTTCGTTTTGGTTTGTGTATGAATGAGTTTTCTGGTTTGTTAGAATGATGGATTATATTCAGTACAGATGGGCTTGACGTTGGCAAGGGTCTCTCCTCATTAGCTGAGTGAGGAAATTCCCAGTGATTTCAGTGGCAGCATGCTTATGCCAGTGCTGGAGAGCCTTCGAAAGCTGACTTTGGCCCACGGCCACTTGCAGGGCAAAGGTAGGCTGTTGTGCCAAGGTAGCAGCAGGTTAAATATTTGCACTGTTTGTTTGTGGATGAGGCACGGGTACAAAGATGCAAACCCTCAGTCCTTGTTAATGTCATTTTCAATCCATGACACTGGAATTTGGCATATTTCTATCCTCCACAAATGTCATTGCACGCACACGGTGTTGCACAGTCTGTACTATTTGTTATGCCCTGTAGCATGCAAAGTATTAGTGACAGTTAAGTTCTGGTTTTCAAATTCATTAACCTTCCTC
>VWYK01104525.1:0-12978 GCA_013399775.1 Semnornis frantzii
GTTTGGAGGATCAGTCAGGGTGGGTAGAAGGAAAGTGGCTAATTAGGTTATTCAGCAGAGAGGAGCGGACCCACTGGCTCCCAGAGAGAGACAGAGAGACACCGTCTAAGCCCGAGTGTCTTATCTATGTTTTGTGTTCCTATTCTTAAACACCTCAGCAAGCCTATGAGTGAAGCGGACATCACACATCTTTTCACAGCCTATTAATTTTCTCCATTAAAATATTCCAACTAGCCTCAAACCAGGACATTTTCTTATTGTAGTTATTTGAATAATTAAGACCATCATGGTTAGTATGTCCAAAGTAATTAGTCAGGATCCTCTGGTTTCTCTTTCAACAAGCAATGACTTACTAGATCTCAGTCAAATGTTTGGATATGTTACGGTACTAATGAATTCCTCTCAGAACAAAATTATTCTAATAAGAGTTTTAAAATAAGAAAATCAGTAAGAAATCAGTGGCCTTTAGGTGACTTTAAAAAAAAAAAGCAAACCAAAAACCAGAGAGAAATGTGTGGATAATAATCCTCACTTCAACTATTCTTTAGAGGAACAACTAGGTAACAGTTTAGTATCTCAGATGTTGCTTTTATCTGAAGAAACAGGAGAAGCTTCTGTGCATTCAAAGTGGACAAGTTACTTTAAAATGTTACATGCTACCTAAAAACCAGACCTCATGCAGAGCTTCATAGGAATGTGCTGTTGTTACTGGTAGCTTTCCTTTGTGTGTACAAAAGGAGCTAAAATAAGACTTGTAAAAATATCCAGGACATGACTAGATATGTAGAAGTTCTAGAAGTGATCCAGTAAATATTAAACAAGAGCGTGCATTAACTCTTCATTAGCTCATCACCTACTCTAATACTTACATTAGGTGTAACCAACTCGACTAATACTTACCATTAGGTGTAACCAACTGAACCGCTGTGTGATCAATTAGTTTGGTAAAGGATAATAAAAGGTCAGTGAGAAACAGTGAGAAAATTGGCAGGACAATAGTGTATGTGATGATACACTTGACAACTTGCGAAAACTTCTTGTAAACTAACAAGCCACCCTGGAGATTTTTCTTTCTTTTCTTATAGCCACTTCTGTCAAATACTTGGTAATGACATACCCCTGAGCAAAGCACAGTGCTGAGCTGACCTCAGGGCAGCTGAAGGAAAGGGTTTCCCACCTATACAGCTACATGCTCTCCCTTAAGGCTGTACAGTTCTGACCTGGGAAGAGAAAACTGGACACACAAGTCCTCCTTCATGTAGCTGGATGGGGACTAGGAATATGATGACCCAGTCTGTGAGAGGAAAGGTTACTTGGCCCTGGGAACAACGCATCGTCTCCTCCATAACCTTGCCATGAACTTATCTCTGTTGATCAGAGATCCATGGAAAGATTTCTACTGCAATTACTCTCAGAAAGGCTTGCTTTCTCTCTCTAAATACAGGTTATTTCTCAGATGAAGTAATGTACTGAAGCACAGTTAGTGGAGAGCTGTAGATCAGCACTGAACAGAATTGGAGCAAGAGGCCTTTAGCCCATGTGCCTTCAACACCCAGAACGGCAAGGCTGACAACTTGAATTTCATGCACTTGGTTTTCATATTCCAATTAAAAAAAAAAAAAAAAAAAAAGGGCACTTCCATCACATCCTAGCTCTGACCTCAAAGCCCAAAGCTTCCTGCACCCTCAGTTAGCCTGATCTGGCTGCCAAGTAACACCGTAAACCAGATCACTTAAGCATTGCAAGTTAAAAATAATCTTTGGAAAAGACAGAAGTTATTTTTAACTTTGCCCCTCAGTAACTCAGCTGACAGAGTTGGTCCCCAAACAGATGGCTTACCCAGTAAGGGAGAAATGGGTTGCGGTGATGAAATGGGAAGGAGTAGAGGGAAACACAGCAATGGGAAACAGCTGGTTTCCCCACCTATGACAAAGTCTCTCAGAATTTCTCTGTCTTCCCAAAAGCATTGCCAAGCATCTCCTGGTTTGGATTGCTTACATTTCTTTTTCTTTAACCCACAAACACACACTCAGTTGGTCACCTGTCTGCATTTTTCTTACAGTTACAGCATGTCTATAAGAAACTGAAGAAATAATCTGCCCAAAACCCTCCAATCCACCACCCTGACTATAAATAGGAAAGGCAAAAATCTTTAGCCTAAGTAAATACTTAATTGCATTAACAGATTTTGAGGCTTGGACACATGACTGCGTGAATTCACCCTTGATTAGAGGAAAGCCTCCCAATAGCAGGCAGGTGTGTTGTTATCAGGCTGACACACATTCTTCTTCCTCTCATTCATCACAGAGACAGTCACACAGAAGCAGACCTCTTTTGTGATTACCCAGGGTGTCAAGAAAGAAAGTAACTATTCTTGAGTGTAGACTAGCAGAGAAAACTCAAATCAGTCTTATTCCAAGGGCAGTCAGAACAAGGCTCAATCTTAACAGTTTGTTTGTTTGATCTGCTTTCACAGGAAATATCCAACGATTTAATTAAGACCTGTTTCACACTGACTCATCTAAACAGACGCTTTCTTAGGAAGACAGACTTATTCTTATGGGATACTGAAATTTCCCAGTAAAGGGACATAAAACATATGTTTAAAATAAAACAGGTTTGGATGAAATGGGAAGGACCCAGTAGGTGTAGTCTATCTTGACTTTAGCAAGGCCTTTGACACCATCTCCCATGACATCCTAGTGAGCAAGCTCAGTAATGTGTCATGGAAGAGCAGACATTGAGGTGGATTAGGAACTGGTTACAAGACAGAGCTCCAAGAGTGGTGATCAATGGTGCCAGGTCCAGCTGGAGAGCTGTAACTAGTGGAGTCCCCCAGGGATCAATGCTGGGTCTGGTGTAGTTCAGCATCTTCATCAATGACACTGAAGAGGGCACAGAGTGTCTGCTCAGCAGGTTTGCTGATGACACCGCTTGGCTGATACAGCTGAAGGCTGTGCGGCCATCCAGCGAGACCTGGACTGACTGGAGAGCTGGGCCCAGAGGAGCCAAATGAGGTTCAACAAGGACAAGTTCAGAGTCCTGCACCGGGGGAGGAATAATAAACTGCACCAGTACAGGTTGGGAGGTGATCTGCTGGAGCGCAGCTCTGTGGAGAGAGACTTGGGAATCCTGGTAGCTAACAAATTATCCATGGGACAGCAACATGCCCTTGTGGCCAAGAAGGTCAATGGGATCCTGAGGTGTATTAGGAANAAATACCTAAGGGCTGGGTATCAGGAGTGGGGGGACAGGCTCTTCTCTCTTGCTTCCTGTGATAGGACAAGGAGCAATGGATGTAAGTTGCAGACAAGAGGTTCCACCTCAACACAAGAGGGAACTTATTTACTATAGGGGTCACAGAACACTGGCTCCCCAGAGAGGTTGTGGAGTCTTCTCTGGAGACTGTCAAGGCCTGTCGGGATGCATTCCTCTGTGATGTGAGCTAGATTGTATGGTCCTGTTCTGGCAGGAGGGTTGGACTTGATGATCTCTTTGGGTCCCTTCCAACCCCTGACATCCTGTGAAACACAGCTAGCTGATCTACAGCCTGACATCCTGCAGACTAGTGGTATGGTTGAGTGCTCAGCCTTGGTTTTTGCAGTGCCAAGTTCACTAAGAGAAGCAATGGTTTCCTACCAAAGTTCGGCACTTGACTCCTCTCAGAACGTTATGAAATTCTTCAATATTCAGCTCTTGTTGAGCTGCACAGCTGCAAGTGGAATGGCTCCGTTGCCATGTTTGATGCAGTTTGATGCCATGAATGACACAGCTTCATTGCATGCAATATAGGAGTTATCAAACTCTCTGTGCCCAAAGATTGTTTTACTTCATAGCTCATTAGTGCAAGCTGCCACAATTCATTCTTTCAGCAGATTGCAAGGGATGTCTTGTTTCAACACAGCTACAGCACCACTTCCAAGCAGATCTGATGAGTTCCTAACTTGTGCAAGTCAACAGCCTGCAAATGAGTGATTGGTGGCTAGCCCTCAACAAAGTTATGCTGATGGCCAAAACATGACCAGGGCAAACCTCGGTGGACATTGGCTGCACCTCCAATTCATGTTGTCTGGGAGGCTTGTCTTCCCATGCATTTTTGAATCACTGGCATCAGCACAGCTGTAGCAACTGATCACTGCCTGCAATTCCTGCTTCGGGACAAGGTCTGAAAAAAGTATGCTATGCTAGAGAATACTTTGATTCTGAAGAATAAGCTGCCCTCTGAATAGGCTGTAAAACTTCTGTTGTGGGGAGGACAATATAAATGAAGCAAGATTTGAGGAAAAGCCTCTTGAAGTAGCTTGTACACCATTTGGATCTGGCTCAAAACCAGCAGCCAGATTGGATTTTCCTCAGAAAGCCTTCACTGCACTAAGGTTTTAAGGTGTGTTGTAGGACAAGTCCCAGCTGATAACAGACTAACTGGCACTACTGTTGGAATAAAAGTGGCATTCAACAAGCATTATTCACAGTTCTGGAAGACTTCCTGTGCTGTATAGAAACTCACATGTTTGAAATGGCCACAGTCACTGTTTTCAGCCCAGCTTGTTAAGGTACATTGCAAATCAAGCAGTTTGACTAACCGGCAATGAAAAGCAGGGTGGGTTGTGGGATGAGTCACAAGAAGATCCCAGACCCTGCCTGAGAGGGAGCTCTAGTCATCCTAAGCAAAAGATGGGGATTCTGCTGTTTGTAATACAGGACTGCTGGCTGTTCAGGAAGAGCTGGAGAATTCACTGACAGACCACTATTGATCACTCACTGTTTTATAATCAAAACCCCAGGGGCATACCATGTTCCCTCGGAGAACCAGTGCCTTTTGCAAACAGCTGAAGACTTTCTGCGTTCCTTAACAAATAAAGAGCTACGCCCGATGCGTGCAGTACTAGTTCAATGTAAATGTATTTGTGCGCAGTCCTGGTTCAGTGTAAATGTGGTACATTACCTCTGCTTTATGCAGGCTGCTTTTTCTTGTCAATGAGGATATTGCACTAAGGAAAAAACAGAACATACATAGCTCATTCCTTTTTCTTCTTCAGCTGGAGTCATTCTGTACAAGCCAATGGAAAATTGCTTGTTTCAATTAGAGGAACATAGTTCTCTGTTGTCATCTTGTACCACATTTAAGCAGCAATAATTGCTTATCTGGTGCCTTTTGCTGAATATAGGAAAGTATTTTGGGCCTAAAAATTTTATTCTTTGAATGGCAGACACAGGAATGGCAAGACAGGAGTTTTCAAAGTAGTTATAGAAAGTAGCTTCCCTGAAAATAGAAACTTGAAGAAGCTCATGTGAAGGACAACTCAGCTGTACTAGTACAGGCAAAGAAATAACAAAACTCACAGAAAACAACATCCTGAAGTCCTGAAGCTTTTGCTGAGGTGAAAATTCCACTGATCTAGGAAGTGTCCTAAACTATACGTTGCAGTATCAGTCATGAGAGTGCATAACAGGAAAATCGTATAAGAACCTCACTGATCCGGCATTTACTCTCACTTACTGCCATGCCGCAGTTGTTGGTGTAGCAGTTTATGAAAAAGAGACTAAATTGTGTTAATCTGAGCAGAGTGACGATTAGCACAGATCAGCCACCTCACTTTATCTCCTGGTTCTGTGTGGTTTATATTGTTTGTCATGACACAAGGTGGCCCAGACAAATTCTAGAATCAGAGAAAGAACTGTCTGCATTTTGCTGTATTTCAGTAAAAGCAGTAGTATTATGCAATATAAAAACCCAAACTTTGGTTTAGGATCAGCTTTTAGTTCGAAGACCGTAAAAGTTCATGATAACCTAAATTTGCTGAATCTTATTTAAATACAGAATGTTTTGTCATCAGATGTGTTTAATCTCAGACAGAAGAATGAACTTGTCTCAAAATTACACAAAGTGCATGTGAAGACTCCTCTCGGTAAGGAGGTCAGTATAAAACCTAGGAAAAACCCCATCTAGTCTAGCAAAGAAAATTATTCAAATTCCATTTTTCCTGGTTTCAAAAGGGTTACTTTGCTTGGAATGTAAAACAGGAAAAGCAACTGAACAAATGACACATCTGTAGCCCTGAATTTGCCAGGGTTCCCTCAAACATTGCTCCAACTTGCAGTATTGTGACAAACTTTACCATTTGCCAGACTGGAGAGAAAGCTCTTCTTGTCTGCTCTCATAAGCAACTTCTTTCTACTTCTCTTTCTCCTTGGCAGAAGAAGCTCGAGTCAAAAGGAAACTGTATTCAAGAGAATAAAAGCAGAGGGTGTTAAGCTGGTTATATATTCAGTGAATGAAGTGACACAATTACAAAGAGGGGAAAAAAAATGCAGAAGCAGAACACAAAGCTGCTGTGTTCCAGAAACCAGCTGAATACAGAAAGTGCTATTTGTAAAAGAGCAGCTTTTTGAAACTGCATAGCCTGATTCACAACTCACTGATGCCAGCAGAACTCCTGCTTGCCTCACTGAACTTTAGAGCAAGCCTTTCTCAGTCTTCTAACATTGTTCCACTTAGTATTAAAGAATGACATGTTTCCCTCAAAGTTAGTACAGTTAAGGAGTATTTTTAGTCACAGAGAGCTCGTTTTCCTTAACGGAAACATTTGACAAGATGTGCAAAAATTACTGCAATAAAAGTTAAATATTTTGTCACACTTATCTCTATTGCATCTCATTATAGATGGGAAAGATAGGCCTTATTTAATTATTTCACAAAGGAATACATTTTTATAAGCTTAATGGAACTTGAAAACACTAAGGGTTTGCGTCATTAAACCCAAAACATAGTATTATATAGACCTTTGGCCCCATAAAAGGCTCTGAATATCAGGTGAGAGACAAATAGTGAACAGACACTAAAGAAAAATGAGTATGAAGAGATGCGACCATTGTTAAAGGAAGTTTTTGTTGACAGCCTATCAGACTCCCCTTTTTTTCTGCTATTCATTGTACACAATGCTAATAACTACTCAAAGAAGGCATCGAGTTGAGATCAACCATTAGTCAGTTAATTTATGATACAAAACGACCCCTTTCTATAAGTGGAAAGTGCATCAGATCACTCCAACACACTAACAGTCTTTGGAAAGGATATCTTTTATTTTCTATTAAATGTGTGTGTACATTCACACGTTCATTAGAGTACAAGTCCCTACAGTCACACAATGCTGTTCTTCCTCATACACATGTTGATGCACGTAAACATTTGGTTTAGATTTGTATGGCTTACATGACTCACAGGACTTGTATGGGAGCTGTGTATGCTGGGAAAAACAGATCAGCCCAGATGATGATTCACAGGGTGTGTATTGTTTTCATTAGGAAAGAACAAATAACTAAAGCCAAAAAATCCTATTTTTAAAGGAGTTTTCCACACTGAGTGCAGATTCCTGCCTGGATCTGGCAGGCACCCATGGGCAGACCTAAGATACTGTACCTAGCAACGATGCCAGCAGCAATGCCTGGTCACTTTATTTCCCTAGAGGATTTGAAGGGGAAAAGTCATTCCAAGCTATGGCTTGCTGTGCACATGAGAAAGAACAGCCTAAATAGAAGTAAAAATAAAGTCTTTTATTTTGGAGTTATTCATCTTACACCAACCACTGAAAAGCAGTACAGCCTTAACAAAGCCTGGTGGGCTTCTGAGCATCTCAGAGGCACGTATCAGCTGGAGCATACCTGCTGGTCTGTTAGCTTTGAATCACCCAGTGACACAAGCAGAGCATTTCATTCTCAAGGAGTAATAATTTAAAACAAACTAGAGGATTTATCTTCTGGTTCTGTCCTTTAGGAAAGACAACTACCCACTGACAACTAGCAGGAAAATTCCCCACCCTGTCACTTGCAAGGGCCTTAAAACTACAAATCTTCAAGAGAGTCATTTTGGCTTGAAAGCATAACAAAGGCTGCAGCAGCCTGCTTTCCTGTTCAGCTTTCCCAGCACTGCAGACTTTGCCAGATTAATCTCTCAGAAGCAAAGGCAGGAAGAATTTTGCTTGCAGGAGTGCTCACTGAAATTGCAATCACATTTTCTCTAAGAAACAGGAGAGAAAAAAAAAGCTATGTCCCAGCAAGCCTAATGAACTGTTCCCAGCAAGCCCTTTCTTCGTTCCCAGCTTCCTTCTTCTCTCCTGGCTGCCCAGCCACTGTGGCTGCAGCTTCAGCTTTTGTGCAGGACTCAGTTCCCCATTGTTTCTGCAGCTCTGAGGGGCAAAGTTTTCCCATATATGCTGATCATTGTAGAGTTGGTTCCTGTGTTCCCACTTAAAAATAAACTGCTTAAAGTTCAGCTGCTCTTTATCAGACACAGTTCCCTCCCCCACACAATGCTCTTCGGCATTGTAACACAAGCTATAAGTAAGTCACAGAGTACTTAGACTCCTGATGTCACCAAATACTCCAACTGATATTACCTGATCAGTACTGTATAAGGTCTGATATTGATTTTGTTATGAGCAACTAGTTTTGATTTCTTACAGGAAATTACTAGCATGCATAGCGGCATATAATATGATTTCTAATGTTTCTGCAGACTTCTTTAAGCACATATGGTGCATACACTGACAGCAGCAATCTCTAAGGCTCTTAGTAATGGCTGCAAAGATCCAGCGATACTGTTCTCTGAGAGGTAGAACTGCGGACCCCTAGGGACTACAGAGCCGGAAGAACTCAAATCATGTGAATGTAGCATCTGCTCACTTCTCAGATTTACTCTTGGGCATTCCAACTTTTCAGGGACAAATTTTCAAGTACTGGATTGCCAGCAGCAGTATCATAAAGAACAATGTTTTAAGAAAACCACATAATAATCAGTTTTTGTCATCATCAATATGTCACATGGACATCTAACAGAAGTGTAGCTTGGTTTTATTGAGCTGCAAGTGGTCTTCAGCCAGGACAGCTAATTTCTGGTCTACTAGAGTGCTGTTTCCTCTACAGGTGCCTTACCATGAAGGAGTGATGAAGGCCTCAAACTCTCTTTGCAACAGATTTCAAGCCAGTCTTCCCATCTGGAAAAAAAGACTGGGATTGAAACTGTGGAGTCTGGTGTTTCGGTTCAGAATAGTCAATACCTCCAACCCAAGAAGCGTTGAGGGCTGTTTGGAGGAGCCACAGGCTCTGCTGCAAAAGGGAGAGCTGGATTTCACAGGTCACTGGGAAAGGGAGTCCTTTGCAGCCTGCCTGGTGCCCAAGCAGCACAGCTTAGGGAGGGCTGCAGCTTCCAAGCCTAAACCACGGAGGCTGAGCTGCCACTTGGTATGCTGCCGTAAAGTACTCATCTCTTAAAAATGTTTCATCATTTGAAGAGAGGAACCAAATCCAGGCCCTGCTTCTGTTTCTCAGGACAGGAACCAGACAGGTTAGGTGTCGTCCTGGCAGCCTGTTTGGACCCATCTACACAGAGATGCTGGGAAGTCAAGATGCATTAGCTGTAGCAGTGAGGGTGGTATATATCGTCTCATTTCTTTCTCCCTACTGCTCAACACCACTTTTCCCCTAAGAATTGGGATTAACATGTTTTAACATCGATATGTTAAGTGATACTGTTGCAACTTTCTAAAGGCCCCATGTTCACACTACGCTAGAAATCACTGTTGTAGGTGCTCTCCTACAACAGATGGGACATGGAGCCAAACTGGAATGAAACATCAAGCCCCAAGTTGCCTGTAAAATGCAATTGCTGGTTCAGTCACTGGAGAGCTAAAGAGAGCAGAGACCCTTTGTGTCTCTGTAGCTTCTTTATTCTAAAAAAATACTGTCACATCTCTTCTCTGTTTGTTGCTATCCATAGAGAACGGTAGGATCCCTTGGTGTTTAACTGGTGAACTTCTGTAAACACACTATCTGAAACAACATGTTCCATAGGTTCTGAATAATAATTGCAATTACTATTTAACTGCATGCTAATATTATTTAAAAAAAAAAAATCCCATTCCAGTTATTATTCCTCAACTTCTTGTCACTTCTTTTCTTGGATTCTAACCATCAAGTTTCAACCAGTGTTACACTTACATGCCTTGATATTAAACTCTTGAGAAGAAAGATGCTCACTGACACTCTGGGATTAATCCCAGATGTCTATATAATTCCAGCTTAGAAAATGTAACAGCTTAGTAAAATTCTCTTGTCCCTGGTCAGATATGTAAAACTAAAACCCAAGAAAACAACCCTTATTTTTTTGCAATATTATGTTCCTGGAGATGACAGTAGAAATTATTTTAGAGGTAGTCTAAATAATAAAATCTGATCAGTTACTATATTATCTTGAAGAAGTACTGCTTAGGAAGACACTATTAATGGAGTTTACGTCAGGTTAAGTTTTCAAAAGCAGTGTCTGCCTCAGCCTGATGAGTCAGTCATTAAGCATCTGAAATGGTAACATGCCAAGAAAGACAATCTGGCTATTAAAGTGACATTAACCTAAAGGTTATCATGGGTTGGAAATGTCTCCTACTAAACGAATGAACCGGAAATGGAAATAATGCATCAACGTTCAGACAACTGACCCTTTTGTAACCAGCTCAGATAAACATCCTGAATGAAAACAAATCAACTGGGAGTAGAGGGAGAAGTTTGTGAGCATTTTCCACTTTCCTCATCATATAGCTAGGAAAAAAAAAAAAAAGGAAAAAAAGAAAAAAAGGGAAAAATATTAGGCCCGTCTACATTTCTCTTTGGCACTGTTACAAGCAAAGACTTAAAGAGACCTACTTAAAATTCCTTTTCCATGTCTGTCTTTCACTAGAAACTGGTGTCCCTTCATGCACTCCCGAATAGTAACATACATAGAAGCCTGCATGAAGGAGAAGTACATTGTAAACTCCCAACAGCCCTGCCTAAATGGAGCACCAGACTGTCAGAAGATCATGTAAGTATCCTAAACAAAACCACTGAAGAAAACAGAATTTTCTCTAAAGTATCTAAATTACATTTTCAAAAGTGTTTAATGATGCATTTTAAAAAAGTAAAGCATCAATTCAGATTAATACCAAAGTAGAACAACCTTGTTTCCAAGCCATCAAGAACAGGGCTACAAGGTGATTCAGTGATTTTCCAGATCTTCCCATGTTTATTCAGAAATAAAAAAGAGACCATACCTTTTCCATGAATTTCAGGTCATGACACACACATAATTCAAAAAATCTCTGCCTCTGGCCATCTGTGAAATCACTTACATGGCAAAGATGTGCAATTGCCCTAGTGCTTACTCTTCTTTCAGGACTGGCTGCCTAAAGACTACTGGTGACAGTCAAAATACCTTAAGGTACCAGAACTAATAATATATTTTTAAATCTGGGAGACATTGACTCACAACATACAAAGTGAAATAATATAGTGAAATAATATTTAATACTCACCTACAGGTTTCCACATCTATGTAGTTACTTATTTGCAAAAATGCTTCTGTTATTTTTTCTGGACAACAATGAAGTTTCATGTTTACTTCTAAGGGAGTTTTTAATGAATTTTTATCTTCACAAGTATTTTTAAGTGTCACTGGTACTAGTTAAAAAATACAACTTTCTCCACAGCTTATCAGAATATTACAGAAGTTCAGGCTCAATCTAAGCTTGATTGCAAAGGACTCTATTATGATAAGTATTACAGGTGACTTTCTGATAGTTACTTAGATTTGCTATCTGTGACAGTTCTCAACCATGTGTCAGATCAATGCCAACACGTTTGGAAAAAAAAAAAAAAAAATCTCTACTGCAGAACAGTAAAGCATAAGGCAGGCCTCTGAAGTCCTGCTCAGAATAGTAGTTCTATTCTATCTGCTTTTAAGAATGTGCATATACCTCTTGTAGGCAGTAATACTGAAAAGCAATTTTATGTAGGGGAAAAAATTTCAGTGGATTTGCCCAAATATTTTACTAAGTAGCAGTGACACAATTTCCAACAAAATTCTTAACTGCGTTCAGCATTAGTCACCTTGGACATGCTTGGCACTGAACCGCTGCAAGTCAGTGGCTCTACAGAGAGACACCAGCTTACAATAACTTGCAATCTAATGCCCAGCCACTTATTTCCTAGGTACAGGACAGCTCTGAAGCCAGTATATCTAGTGAAACAGAAGGTTTTGAAGTCTTTGCAGTGGAAATGCTGTCCTGGATTTATTGGCAAAGACTGTAAACAGCATGGTAAGGAAAGCCAATGAACCGATGTGTTATTTGTTTTGGTGTCCTACATCCCAAATCACTGGTACCTTGAAATAAGTAGTTGTAATTAGCTACGATTAGTAGGTAATAGAGGTAGTTGCTTATTCTTCTGTTAATAGCACCTTTCTAACCTTTACAGAAGAAGAAAGGTATTAATTTGCCAGGTTGGACCTGTCAGATGTACGAGTTCATCTAGAAATGCCTATTTCCAGGTAGAAACTGTTGACATTAGAAAGCAACACCAGCATGTGAAATGCCTCTGTGGAAAGCTGACAAGATCAACTCATCTGACTACAGAAATCTCGATGTATCCGAGTCCAAACAAGGCAGTTTCACTCTCCAGCCTGCACTGCTGCCTCATGGCTGCTTGCCCTGGCCACACCGATACCAGCTTCTAGAACAGGGAGCAGTTTTACAATGCATGACCGTAGCCAAGGCTGTTACTTCCATGGAAGCTCTAGCAATAGCCTTTACCATACAATGAGCAAAAATAACTTTGCGTTGTTTAACAATGGTCTGCAAAGCTGCTAAGTAAGAGATAAGGGAGAGCGCGGTTTAGAAGATGGAGCTCTTCATGGCACGTGCAGGATTTAGCAAACAATACTCCAAAAGCAGATAGACAATTTAAAGAGATAAAAGGTAGTTCCCTCCACCAATTAAGCCAATTATAACAAGCAAACATCTGCATGTAGCAGCTCCTGCATCTAAATGTTTTCATTGATGTATTATGTCTCGATTGCAGATCCCAATTTTATTCTGGTGCCAGAAAACAAAACTGAAGGACAAGAAGGAGATCTCTCAAACCAGAGTATGTGCTTACAGTTATTCAGCTTGA
>VWYK01104538.1:0-18925 GCA_013399775.1 Semnornis frantzii
CACAGAATCACAGAAATATTCAGCCTGGAAAAAACCCTCAGGATCTGTCCAACCAATATCCCTACCCTACAAAGTTCACCCTACACCATACCCCCCAAACACCACATCCAAACAACTTTTAAACGCATCCATGGTCAGTGACTCAACCACCTCCCTGGGCAGCCCATTCCAATGCCTGACCACTCTTGCTGGGCAAAGAGTTTTCCAGTATCCAGACTAAACCTACCCAGTTGCAGCTTGAGGCCATTCCCTTTTGTTCTATCACTGTTTACCTGTGAGAGGAGAGCAGCACCAACCTCTCCACAACGTCCTTTCAGCCTATAAACAGCAATGAGGTCTCCCCTCAGCCTTCTCTTTTCCAAACTAAACAACCCCAGGTCCTTCAGTTGCTCCTTATAAAATCTGGTCTCCAAATGTAAATGAATGTCTTATATCTGAGAAATGTGAGGAAATTTGGGCATATAGCAATGTTAATGTTTGGCTAGTGCACAAAGGCTCATTTCTCATATTTTATCTTCCTGGCAGCTCAGCAATAATTCATCTCGAGGCAGACAAATATGTTTTTCAGGTGTTTTCCCATGCCTACCAGTGGTCTCACTCGTTAAATCTTATGCCCAGAAAACTAAACTGAAAGGTGTGCCAGAAAACACAATGATTTCATGCTTTGATTCAGCTCTGCAACTTTTTACTAAGGGCAGTTAAAGATTTAGAGTAAAATGTATAAAGGCCTGCAGTTAAAGATGAGCCAAAACTGAAGTCCTGAGTCTCAACAGCCTTAAGGTTGTGGAAGTAAAATAGGAAAAGCTCATTTACACTACCAACCTATATGAATTGAACATGTGCCTCATCCCGCAGAAGACCAGACATTTTTTCTCTAATTTTCTAAGGAAAAGTCTCCTGTGGACAAGTATTCAGGAGGACTACTTCCAGTGCATGTAAGAGAACTTGCCCTAAAGTCAGTTTGAATACACTGTCAGCATGTGAAATAAAAATAATTGCATTCTTAACAGAGCTTAGCTCTGAAAACCTTGTACCTCTACCCCCAAACCTTCTCTGTCTGAAACTATGACACAAGATATTCCACCCTCATCTAATAAAATCTCTAAATCTGAGATATTTTTAAGTGATTGCCAAGCCTTTTACATCATTATTACTGTGAGGCTATATTGAAACTTTTTTTTTTTTTCCTTTCACATGAGGGAAACATTTCTTTGTAGAATCCATGGTGCAACGTGTTTCACTGTCACTGTGTAAAGGCATATCATAGCCTCCTCTGACTTCCTTGTTGGAGTTCAGCTAACACCTCAGGCCAAAATTTATTTGGCAGGCTTGAAATCCCCAATAGGGCAAAATAAGAGTGACTCAGGGAGTGAAGTACTCAGCCTAGACATTATGAGTTGATACTTCAATTTCGTGTGATGTTTGTTACAGATTTTAGACACCAGAGGTCAGACACTGCTGCTGATCAGCTTAGGGAATGGAACCAGCTCTAGCAGATAATAGGAGATCACTTTTCTCTTCCAATGTGATCATATTTATGCAGTTTGCCTACCTTTTGTCCCCCACTAGTCTTCAGAAAAAAAAAAAAAAAACCCTGCTTTTCTTGAAATCCCTTTTGGCAGAAAAAAAAACTCCACTAAAGAGAAATAGCCATTTTTAAAGAACTCATTGTGATTTTGTCTCCTACCCTTTTCACTTTACCATTTCTAATAAGCTGCTTGTCCTGATAACTTAATTTACTAAATCATTCAAAATTAAAGTAGTTCTCAAAATTCTCTTCTTCCTTGCTGTGTTTAAAGTACAGTTTCAAAAGCTATTCCATTCTGTAGCAATGGGAGAGTGGGATGGAGGTGGGGTGTGTGCCGAATTTCCTCTCTGTTTCTGTGCTGCAAATGCCAATGTGAGAGCACTGTAGTATGGAACAGTGAATTTGCTCCCCGTGCAAGCCCAGTGCTCGACACAGCACCTCTGACCAGTGCAGCAGTGCAGTCCTTCCATCTCCAGAGAGGTCAGCATTCAGAACAAGGGAAAATAAATGCTGCAAGGGAGCAACAGGAGCTAGCTGTAGAGACAGAGAGATAACACTAGCCTGCTTCGCCAGCCTCATTGTAAAACTTTGCCTGAATCCAGAGGGATTTTCCTTCTCTCCTTTCTCACTCTGGACACCAGGCTCCCTGGTGATTGACATGAGAGAGATGGATATACAGATATAATGTGATGAAGCTTGATATTTATTCCAAAATGAATAAACATAAATACAGTCAAATGCACATTCAATACTGTTTGGAACCAGGCTCTGCTTCAGCTCAATCAGCTGATGAGGATAGATGTGCAGTTAATCACCTGGGCACTGTGGTGGAAAATTGCCCTTAATTATTCCTTAATGTATTTCCCTCTGCTCCACTCCCCATCCCCCATTATCACAGATGTCCAGTGTTATCTTTTCATTACCAAAAAATGCTATAGAATAATGAATTTTACCCTTGTGAAGCTGTCAGTATTTGATAGCAATGGTGTATTTACTGTGAGGCCAGCTCAGAGTGATTGAGAGGTGGACAGCACATGTGAGTGTATTTTGGCTTGCATAGACTTAAATCGTAGGTGGGATATCTATGTGAGCAAAGGCTCTACTGTCAGCAGTCAGGAGTTTATTTTGTTTTAGTTTTTGTAACTGTAACTGTCAATAGGGTAGTCCTGTGTGGTACAGAAATAAAAACCCATTATAGAGCAGGATTCAGTTTTCTGATATCGTAGAATCATAGAATGGTAAGGTTGGAAGGGACCTAAGGATCGTCTAGTTCCAACTCCCTGCCATAGGCAGGGACACATATATTGGTGATATCACACCTAGATGTACCATACTCATTGAATTTACCTCCCCTGCTGTTCAGTACTGTGAAGAAAAATGGTGATAATCTCTCTGCTTATGGAAAGGGAAATGAGAAAGTTCCTGTAGCTCCTCCCCATTCCCTGGCACATCTAAATGCTGTTTCCCAGACTAGTTGTATCTTTATAATTGCTTTCTCTGTGTTAGCATTTCACTTGCACTGTCAAGAATACAAAGCGTTCTCCTCCACGTGAAAGCAGTGTGCTATTTCCATGTCTTTCAGAGCCTTACTGTCTAGGGAATGAGGCCATCTTTGATCTTAAAATTGCCAGATCTGCTGCCTGGAAGGTTGCAAAGTCATCTAGAAGCAGTCTTTGGCTTCTCTGTGCTCAGTGCTAGTTGTTCTTTATCTTTTTTACCATTTTTTACCCCAGGTAACCAAGAAAAAAGAAATTATGACATCATGCACATTGAGCTTGTCTTTGCTGGGATCTGTGGGAATCAATGTGCTAAATAAAGATTCATGGAGAATTCAATAAGAGAGCTCAAATGTCCTGATACTGCTCTCTCATAATGACTGAAGCTAGTAAGGCTGTGGGAGGCAATGGCAATGAGAGAAAATACCACTAAGTTAGCATATCAAGGTTAGGGTCTTTCCTCTCCTAAGGCAGGCATCACATCCCCCAATCACAGTTAGTTCAGATTCTCAAGGAACCTGTGTTTAGTACCAAATGTTTCAGTTAATACTGAGTTAAATAATATTAATCTTCCTTAGGTCCTGGGGGCGAGTTTGAACAATAACTTTACCCTCTGGACAGAGGACAGTGGTTGGTTTGTGAGGCATAAGATGACAGCCTGCAGAATTCTTGCTAAGGAAATCTGAACACTTTCTCACACATGGTTATCTCCACATGCCCAGCTCAGCAAGCAAAGACAATGTAACAAAAAGAGGTGTAATAAATGAACTATCAGAATGATTTTGTCACCACCATAAAAACTGTCACCTGATCCTGACCCCTCCACAGCAAACTGGAGGGGTCCTTGGATAAGAAATTTGCCTACATGGATTTTTGACTTTATTTCTATCTTCTCCTTCTGTTGGTCTGTATACCAGAAAGTAATACAATACAAATAGTGCATTTCATATCTGTCCGTTGGCTGGAAAGTGCTAGATGAATTCTGAGTTAATCCCTCTACAGCAGACAGCCATGACCAATTACCATCAGAACCTGTCCCTATAGATCATACCCTAATTTAACAATAAATTACTTTAACCTCATACATCTATTTGTAGTGATTTCCAGAAACATTACTAACCGTAAAGGAATCCTCCAGTGGGTTAAGTAATTACCCTGGAGAGCTAGCTTCAACTCTTCAGCAGCAGGAGCAAATAGCATTTCTAATGAGCTGGGTATAAATATCAAGTTGAATGCTGTCAAGCCTCAATATTTACTCTGCATTGGATAGAACTGCTAACTGAATTAGCCCCTTTGCAGCAAGGGGTTGGGTTTGCATGCAATTATAATGCTGACATTCTCACTTGATGCCTTATTAGCTTTCTCAACATGTTATAAATAGGAATTGCACATTCAGAAATGTTGCACTGAGTAGTACAGATCTGTCATTTTTCTTACATCTTTCAGTAGTACCTGGATAGATATAAAATTGAAGTTCCCCTTTCATGCTTTTCAGAAAACCTGAAATAGTCAACCACAGAGCTAAGCAAATTTAGACCCCAGGCAGTCTGGCTTCTCTTTACAGGCAAGGCTTCGTACAACCATAATATCAACTTATTTAAATGAGGTAGAATTAAGGATTCATCTCCTAATATTCAAGGATTACTTCCAGAAGTGATTGTTGTGGTAGGCCCGCATAAACCAAAATAGACTCAAGGATCATAGAATGGCAAGCTTGGAAGGGGACCTCAAAGATCATCTAGTTCCAACCCCCTGCCATAGACAGGGACCCCTCCCACTAGTACAGCTCACTCAAGGCCTCCTCCAACCTGGCCTTCAACCCCTCCAGGGAGGGAGCAGCCACAACCTCCCTGGGCAACCTGTGCCAGTGCCTCACCACCTTCACTGTAAAGAACTTCCTCCTAACATCCAGTTTAAATCTCCCCTCTGCCAGTTTAAATCCATTGCCCCTTGTCCTGTCATTGCAAGACCTTGATGTCCTGGCTTGCCCAGTTTTTCTGCTCACCCTCCTGTTTTGGGGCGAAGCAACTGCAGGAAAGAGGACAAAGAACCTGGAGGCAGCAAGTCTAAGGACTCTGGCTTGTCCAGACTTCTGCATCCTGTAGTAAACAAGGTGTACACTGAGGTGGTGCCTCCCTTGTGGAGGCCTGTGTTTTTTCCCAAATTTGGGTAAAGCAAACCTATGGCTTCACCTAATATGGTCAAGCTTGGCTAACTGCCATTCTGATCGTGTCTAAAAGCCCATGAGTCTCAGACTGTATCGGTAAAAAGAGATGAGCAGGTAACGCAACCTGCTCTGCATTTGTATTCACTTTAAAACCAAATCATTCTGTGATCTGCAAAAGTCAACTTGCTGGACAAGGAGTTCTCCATTTGTATTGGGCAGTAACTGTCTTCTGTGAAAGTAAAGAAAGCTGATGAAACATTGTAATGGAAATCTTGTTGCAAATTCTGACATTTCGGTTGCTTCCCTTGAAACTAGGCAAAAAATATTAGATTCCTCAGGAGCCAAAACTTTTTCTAGAGCAGAGTTCATCAAAACATTTCATTTTGTCTTTAATACCACACTAAATACTCCAATGTGAATATTCACCACATGCAGTACCGTGGAATTATGTTCAAAATGTTAAAAATACGTAATTGTTTTTTCTTTTGATGAAAAATGCTTGGGGTATTTTAAAGGAAACTTTAAAATAATTTATCCTGATACTCAATGCAACTATTTTGTTTAAGTTTGACCTGTACCTGTAATGTCATAATCTAGCATACAGGAATTTTTTTGCACATTAGTATTTGTGTTTTCAAAGTTGGAGAATATTGCACAGTGTAATGTGTGTTTGAAAATCGGCATGTGTTAATGAAATGAAAGTGTTTATCAAAATAAAAGCATGAAAAGAATTACAATTGAGATTATGTACTTATGTTCTAGCATTTTTGAGCTGTTTTTTTTTCTGTAAGGTTTTTCAAAAGAGCATTTGGTGGTGTTTTTCCTCTTTCTCTGTGACAGTTTTCAGTGATTTCTATAGATAGCTGCTGTAATTAGAATAATAGATATGGAGTCACATGTTGCAGTGCCAGAGAGATGTCTGAACTGTTGAAGACCAGGGTGGGCACAAGGATGATATGTGGCCATGTCTGCTCACATGTCATGCCACTAGCTAGGTATGGACCAAATCAAACAGTGATAACTGAATAGGACTACAGCTCATTCACTCTCTATTTCATTGGCCAGGTTGGAGGAGGCCTTGAGTGACCTGTACTAGTGGGAGGTGTCCCTGCCTATGGCAGGGGGTTGGAACTAGATGATCCTTGAGGTCCCTTCCAACCTTACCATTCTATGATCGCATTCACGACTCCACTCTATGTATGCATTAAAATACTCATATATGTGTTAATTCTACAGTGAATAATAATTGGACATGAGTTATGTGTTCAAAATTGGCAGTTTATAATAACATGTTGTTTGCCAATTTCACTGGCTGCAGCCCACATACATGCACATAGGATCTAGGGGATAGATCACAAAAGTTTAACTATCAGTGTCAGCTTCTGCTTTGGAGCTCTCTGAAACAGAGCCTCTCCCCTCTTCAGTTTGGGGGCATAGCCCCACAAACCCTCTTCACTGACATGGACAGCACCAAGACTTCCTTGTAACACAGGGCATCCATTCTGGTCTACAGGGACATAGTAACCAAAGCAGCACACTACCCTTTTCATTTTTTACTCCTCCTTTTTGCTAGAATAACAAGGTGCCTGCCTTGGGCTACAATAACACATCTTGTTTTTCCAGTTCCAGGTCCTCCTGCTGGTGTCAAAGCAGCTGCAGCTTCAGCCTCCACCGTCTTTGTCTCCTGGCTCCCTCCACTCAAGCTGAATGGCATCATTCGGAAATACACAGTCTTCTGTTCACACCCCTACCCCACAGTAAGTCTCACAGGGGGACTACAACCATCCAGCACTGACTGCTGAAACTGTGTTTGAAGATACTCAGTGCTCGATGTTCTCTTTACCACTTCATTTACTGCCATTTATTCAACCTAAGCAAGGGTGAAGTGAGACCCTGGGACTATGGGCATGACTGAGGATAGGTTTTGGGTTTTCCCAACTATCAGATTTCTGCGCTGTTTAACGTGGATTGCTCAGCACTGAATTGTAAATAATTTCAAAACTCCTAAGTGAAATAGAATGTCTTTTAAGGCTCATTTTTCTCAGAAAGTGCCATTACCTTTTAAAGGAAGAGCTGCACAAGCCCTGTTGTAGCTGGAGGGAGGTATTTATGTACCCATTCTTAGATGGGTTTTCATCCATGTTCCTGCCTTTTTGGCTTGAGTATTCATGTGTGAAGAAACATAATGACTTATGAACAAACATAGTTGCTTTTGAATAAGCTTATTTCGGCCTGGATTATTAGCCCATTCTAGGTCTACATGCTATTACTTGCTGAGAAAATTGAATTGAATACCGGGTATGATTCTCCCTCTTTGAGTCTCAAAGAAATTCAGCTACCTTTAAACACAAGGGCCAATTGCTCTTTGTAAATATGCATTATTTCAGAATACACTGGAGGAAGTATTTACTTAGTTTTTATCCAGGGTTTTCATTTAGTTTTGAGATGGACTTCCCCTCAAAGGTAGCACTGCAAAAAAAGAATATTACTTTAATAAACAAAGACAATTTCACTCCAGAAGAAGGAGTTTGACAGGGAAATTTCCAAGATGCATTAGGCTTGTTTTAAAGGTGGCTGAGAATTGAGAGGGTGTCTATATGGGACTCTACAGGCAGGCACAGCTGCACCCAACTCACTTTTTCAGCAGGTGAACTAATTCTTCAGGGAAGATGGGACATAACACTCATATCCTTTGATGCCTTGCTTAAACCAATGCATCCTATTATAAACAGGATTTATTAGTCATTTCCAAAACTAAGGGCTGGAGATATCTTTGCCTCATTTGTTTTGGGACTACTGACTCCTGACTATCAAATTGAGAATTGTAACCATGCAAAGCAAACTCTGTCAAGCACACCATGTAAATGTAACCTAGCCAGAGATTTTTCTATCATGGCTTGTACACTTCTATGGCACACAGTGGGTTAAAGAGGTCAGAGTTTACAGACCTGGACCTTGCTGCTAGAGCTCAGAGCCGAGTGGGGACTAAGCACTTCTGGGGGCTTGAAGAGAACACCAGGTGGTGCTGCTGCCTCTTGCTAGTTATCATGCACAAAGCTGCAGTATTTCTTCCGGAGGCTTTGATAGCAACACATTTTAGAGTGTTTGCATCACCAGGACAATAAACATCCTTAGCTATCTCTTTTCTTTCTTTCTTTCTTTTTTTTTTTTTTTTCCTGATGTGTAGGTTCTCTCATATGCAATACAATTTTTTGAAGATTGCATACTTGTCTGGGTATCTTTTGAAGCACCTCAGTTTTAAGTTTGCATGTTATCTGTTACCTTTTAGAGCACCTTGGTGGTGGACAGTGACAATAGTTGCTTTTATTGCTGGTCTTGTCCTGTACTGTATTTTACTGCTGTATTTTTGTGGTGTCCATTATGGCATGATGTGAGTGTATCACTACTTCATGCCAAAACAGAGGCACTAGGAGGTATTAGAGTTACAGATTACATGTACAGATTAAATTTTAATATGTACATGTATAGCTATCCTGTTGTTACCTGTGTGAATGAAGGATTGTATGTGTGCATACATATATAGGTGTATATATGTGCACAATATATATCTATGAGGACAGTTCTTTACTTCTCACCAGTGTTTTGCAGGTCAGCATGAGTTGTGGTTTTACAGAGCAGTTCTCCTGTATCAGTCCTGTGTGGTGAGTGTGGTAGTGATCACATTCACTGATTAGTTTCCAGAATCCAAGTTGGACACCTTTAAATACTTATCTAAACAAACACATTTAATATAGCTCACATTCCCCCAACTTTATTTCAACAAAATGCTTTTTTTATGTTTTATTCTTAGGAGGATTGTGAAATAAAAAGTTATTTTATCCAGAGCTGGCTTTGCAGTGACACAAACTTGCTGCAGATATGGTCTGTATATCCCAAGAAAAGTCTTATGTGTTTCACTTTTGGCAGATAAGTTGTCAACAGAGAACGTGTTCTTAAATTAGAGTGAGAAGGGGAATAATAAATATTTGTATCTTTATCATCTCTTACTCTAAATGTTTGTATCTTTCTCATCTCTTACTCCACCATAAATAGTGAATGCTGTAGCTGGAGGTGTAGAACCATTAAAACTTCTTGAACAGCCTCCTTCATTTAGTCAAAGCTCTGTTGCATATTAATTTTACTAAAAGTCTCCCACTTGGGTTGTAGATGTGTATTGCCAGGCTTTTAAAAGGGCAAGAGGAAATGAGATTTGGGTGACTTTAAAAAAAAAACCAAACCCACCAACCTCTTGTTACATTCAGGTCAGTACACTGCAAAAAGAGAAATTGATGGGATTAGATTAAACAAAATTCGAGTAGCAAAAAGTGCCCAGAAAGGGCATTGTGACACAAAGCATGCAATGGGAAACTTATCTCAGAACATAGAAAGCAGGCAGGAGAATGAAGCTAAGAATCAGAATTTTTCTGGTGTGGGAAGAGATGAGGAAACATCAGAACTGACAGGGAAAGAAGAGAGAGGATAAGAGCTGAAGACATATAGACCAATTATGTCATTTTAGTGTCAGCAGTATGACGTCTCTCAATCAGAAATACACAGGAAAATCTATTTTATTCTGTTGATCAGAAAAAATCAGCTGTTTTTGTTGTTGTTGCTGTTGGAGTTTTGTTGAGGGTGATTTGTTGGTCAGCCATTCACTGATAGGAGCAGACATGTTCAACAGACTTCTCTTGATGTTTTCGGCAAAGCAGGTCATTAAATTGTGCATCAGTCTTCTTCTTTCTTCATGGTACCTCTGGAGATTAATGGAAAGGACTCATGTACTTAGAACTGCATTGGAAAAGGATAATAAATGAGGACTGCTCTCCTTCTCAGTGTTTTTCCTTTTCAGGCATTGTTAGCTGGATATTTTTTTTAGTCCACTCATATTAACATGCAGAGTAAGCTGCCCTCACTGTTCTCTGATTTCCTGATAATGAAAGCTGAAAACAGAACTCGTTTGGGCAACGGTGTATAACAAGTGTTTAGACATGAAAGACATCCAATACTGCCAATGGCCTAAAATGTCATAGAAGTTTTATTGAAGCCTTTCTCTCATCTAACTTAAGAAACAATTTGGTAGCAATCAAATATGGTTCTTTTTCTCTGGAAGTTGCACATTATCTCTGCCAGTATTTGGTGTCAGTTGTGTATGTGTTTTGGCCAACTAGATTTCCATTTGTTAAACTTCCACAGAATAATAGAATTTAGCTTGCAAGGTTCCTATGGAGGTTGCCTAGTCCAATCCTTGTCTCAAAGCAACTTTAATTACATCAAGTTACTCAGGGACATGTCAAGTGTAGTCCTGAAAACTTCTGTGTACTCTGAACACTGTCCCTCTGGGCCTCAATTACAATATTTGACCATGGTCTTGTAGCAAATTCTTTCCCCCCCAGCTAATCAGAATTTCCCATATTGAGGCTTTTCCCACTCTGCAACTTCAAAAAGTATTTAAGTCCATCTTCTCTGTGTCATCTGATGAAGTATGTGTAGATGGCAATAAAGTCTCCTCTGAGCCTTTGCTTCTTTGCTGCTGACAGACGTTCTTGTCCTTTTATGTGTGTACTGTGTTCTAGGTGCCTGACTATCTTCTGACAGTCCTGTCCTGTATTTGCTCCAGTATGTCCAATGTCTTCTTTGTACTGGAAAGTCCTAGCCTTCAAAGAATGTTTTAACACAGTCTCTAAAGTGTGGTGTAGAGGGCAAGTATTTCTTTCCTGCACCTGCTGTTTATACTGTTACTAATGTAGAGTTGTTAATATCAGAGCTTCTTTTCTGCAGAGTAGCCTCTTGGACAGCTGGCCCTCAAGCTGTACTAGTTCATGGGGTTCTAGCTCTGGTTTTGTATTTGTTCTTTTTTTTAACCTCACAAGACTCCAATCACCCCACATCTCCAACTTGTCTAGGTCACCCTGAACAACAGCCCTGCTCTCCAACATAGAAGCTGATACCTTCAATTTCAAGCCATTCACAAACTTGCTGATAGTGCACTCTTGTTCTGTCTCTTAAGTGATTATTGAAGACATTAAACAGTATCGGTCTTGGAAAATTACCCCTGAGGGATATTACTAATTATTGGCTTGCAGCTGAACTTTGCAACACTGATCACAAGTCTGAACCCAGCAATGCAGGTTATTTTCCATCCATTATATTGCTCATTTATTCAGCATGTATTTCACCAATCTGTTGATAATGAGACTGTGGAAGACTGGGTCAAAGGCTTTGCTTAAGCTGAGCACAGCATCCACCGCCCCTCCTGTGTCATTCACCTTGTCATAGAAAGCAGTCAGGCTGGTCAAGCATGATTTACCTTTGCTAAATGCATGTCAGCTGTTCCTTCCTCTCCTTCAGGTGTTTGAAAATGCCATCTAGTAGTATTTGCTCAATAACCACCTCATATGATTGAAGCTAAGTTGGCCAGCCAGTGGTTACCTAGATCCTTCTTCTTGCCCTTCTTGAAGATGTGTGTAGCATTTGTCTTTTTGCAGTGGTCAGAAGCCTCCCCTGATAGCCATCATTTTTTAAATTTAACTAAAAGTAGCTTCCTAATGATATCAACCACCTCCTTCATTACAAACCTTACCAGTGAAAGCTGAGGCTTAAAATGACATTGAATACATTAGCTTGTCCCAAATTTCTTTTTGTTAAGTATCCTGCCTCATTGAGCAGTTGGCCCAAACTCCCCTTTGCCTTCCTTTTCCCACTTCTGTCCTCCACACAAAGTCTGAACTCAAACAGGATCTACATATTCATCCATGATTGCCTTCTGCCGTACTTACTCAACTTTCCATACATTGCAGAAGACCATTCTTGTGCTTTGAGGGTGTTGTCCTTGAAGGCTATGAAGACTACCCTGCTGTTGTGAGCTTCTTTGCCCTTTGGGACAGTTTCCCGTGTGATGACTTCTCTCAGGATCTTGAACTCCAGTCTTATAGTCTCAACAGCCAAACATATCATAGACCTTCATATCTTCAAACATTTTTTTCTTGTTTCTTGGCAGTAAATTCAACAGAGCATTTCTGTTGGTCAGTTCATTGATCACCTTCATTGAGAAACGGTCTTCAATACTCTCCAGAAATCTCTTAATTTGCTTTCTTCCAGTCACGTTGCCCTTCCAGCAGTTGTCAAAGTGATAAGTCCCCTATGGGTACCAAGATTAGAGTTTGAGAGGCTTTCTTCAGATGCTTAAATCCAGCTTCATTAGCCTCCATCTCTTGATCAGGGTGTCTGTAGCAAACATGTATTACAGTACTACAAGTACTTGTCTACCCTGTCATCCTTACCCACAAGCTCTCTACTGAATGCAGAACACAAGTCATGAGTGCTATCCTACCATCCCATCATAATCTCAATGTGTGTGCTGTAGCTCTGCAATAGCACACAGACTTTCCATTACTCTCTAAGCTTCTCCAAGTGATGTGTATTGGTGTACAGGCATTTGAAATGGATCCTAAATTACCCTGCTTTCACAGGGCAAAAGTAAGATCCTCTTCTATAATTTTGTCTCCCACTTTGGCCCTTTGTGTCCTTGCTTTCCCAGCCACATTTGGTTTGAAATCCTTATCACTAGCGAGACTTTTTGCAACTATGTTCTTCCTGCACTTTTACAGCAATAGCTCCTCCCTGCTCAATAGCTCTCATTCCTGAATGTCCTGCAGTCCTAGAAGACAAAGCTCTGACTACAACACCAATCCTCAAACATCAATTGCCTCACTTCTGCTTGAGCCTTCTCCAGCAGAAGGTTTGAGGAGACGTCACCTCGAGCCTCTTGCTCTTCACTCTCAACTCCCAAACTCCCTTGTAACTCTTGATGTGGTTCAAACTGCTCCCATCAGTGTTAGTGCAGACATGGAAAAGCAGTAAGGAAAAAATGTCCAACAGCTGGGAAATAGTTCCACATATCTCAGATCTTAAAGCCTGCCAAGCAAAAAGATCTCAAGATATTACGTTGGATTGGCATATCAATGCCTCCATCCCCTGCAGGAGACTCTCACATATATAATAACTACCACATTACTCTTTCCCTTTGTATAGACACTAGGTTAAGGCTCAGATGGCTCTGATGAATCCTCTCATGGGTCTCGTTCATCATCATCAGTGACCAGAGCATTATATGTATCCTGAATTTGCAGATCTGCAAATGGGGGAGGAGTCCTTCTTCTTGTCAGTAATTACAACTTCCAGCCTTCTAATAGCCTGACTTCAATCTTCCACTTAAGTATGTTCTCCTGTCCTTCTTCTTTGTGTTGTGTGACTCAGGTTTCCATCACCACATGCAATCTTGAGCAGTGTTGCTGGGCACCTCTGCTTTCTTGCTGTCATAACTGATGCTGCAATGGCTGCACCAGACAGCAGTGGTCTGGCTTCCCCTATTCCCAAATGGGCCCCTCCTTCCAAGACTACGAGCTCACTCAAACTTTCCCCATCCAAGCACTGTCCAGGTTGTGAGCACTGCTATTGTGCTTCTGCTGCCCACACCATGCCTGCAGCAAAAAGGAAGCATGGCACAGGCATCTGTCAGTCTCATAGGACACTTTCACTGATGCAGTGTGTTCCTGTCTAAGCAGAGTGGACTGGCTTCTCCATAATTAACAGTGTTCTCCATTTTCAATACATGTGTATGTCTGTTTAACACTCTCTGTGTGTGCAGTGTATAGTTTCCCCATCAGTAAAGCTGCATTACCCAAACTCTAATCATCACTGATTTCTTCTGCAAACCTGTCATTATTGTACAATGTTATTGCTGGTTTCTCTTGGGCATGACATTGATTAATGTTCCTATTACCAAACCAAACCCATAACTGTTCAGCACATTACAGGAAGGACTGTGATTCTTACATGCAAATTACTTGACTTTGATTAAATACTTCCTATTCATCTTAGTTTCCTGAGTGTTCAATAGTCACATCTCTGCCAAACTTTTAAAATTCTTTCTCTTTGACACCAAATCTCTTATTGTACAGTAGAAAGTTAATTTCCACAAAACAGCAAAGCTACTCCCCCAAACCCCTGAACGAAACTGTGGGCAGCTTCGAAAATGTCTTGCAATGACAGGACAAGGGGCAATGGGTTTAAACTGGCAGAGAGGAGATTTAGACTGGATGTTAGGAGGAAGTTCTTTGCAGTGAGGGTGGCGAGACACTGGCACAGGTTGCCCAGGGAGGTTGTGGCTGCTGCCTCCCTGGAGGTGTTCAAGGCCAGGTTGGATGAGGCCTTGAGTGACCTGTACTAGTGGGAGGTGTTCCTGCCTATGGCAGGGGGTTGGAACTAGATGATCCTTGCGGTCCCTTCCAACCTTACCATTCTATGATTCTATGATTCTGTCTGAAAAAGACTTCACATTATGTTTCACTTTACAATGTGAGTACCCACCCAAGTATAAATTTCAATCCTATTTTTCTGTTTGGAAGAACCAGTTTATTCTCTGGTCCTGAATCCTGGCAATAGTTTTGAAATCTTATTTGTCAAAACTTACTAGTTGTGGGATTCTACAAAGAAATATGATTTGTCTTTTAAACCTACCTTGAATCAGGTTCTAAATAATCAGAAGTCTGAAGACTAGAAGAAGAAAATTCAGAGCCATGATGATGATGCACCAGATGAATAGAGTGGGAACGTTCCTCCAAAGATCCCAGACGATGCTCTCATACTTAGAGTATTAGTTAGATGATGAATCAGAACACATAGCAGACCCTATGAAATAGAGGTGGTGAATAGGAATTATTTCTCTTATAGTGCAAACCCTACGGTCAGGCTCCTCTACGTGGCATTGACCTGTGTCTGAAAAAAACCTTTGAAAACTGTAATTTACAAATCTGAACTTCATCAAAGGATTTAGAAAGATACAGAAGCCCAGCAAAATATTCATCTTGGCCTGGAAATATTCCTGTGAAACAGCTGGGTTTGGAAGATGGAAGAGATGAGCATATGTGAAGTAATGATAGAGAAGCAGGAAACAGTCTTACATCTGGCTGAAACTCAAGCCAATTACTTGAAAATATAATTGATATTGGGAACTGACCAATATCTGGGACAGACAGTTATTAATCTTATTAGTATACCTATTTTTCTGTGAGAAACATACTCTTAAGCCTCTTAGACTTCTATATTTGTATAAAGCCTTTGCATTAAGGCCATTAAGGGGGGGGAAGGCAACTTACATGATTTAACTTTCTGTCAAATTAAACAATGCACATGTGATGTCCACACCAGCCACTGCTTGCACATCCCTTCCATCTCATCAGTCCTGTTTTAGGATAACCAGAAGCAGCAACTGGACTGCTGCTTTTCTTTCACAGCTCTATGCTCCTTTTTCTAACAATCTGTAGAGCTCCATATTGAGGGAAAAGCTTCCCTCATGGATTCCCTGGTGAAGGTGTCTTGCAGTGTAGGTTTTTTTTTCCTCTTTAGTAGAAAAAGTATCAGAATCTTCCAGAAAACTCCTAGGGGATATTTTTTTTTGCAATGTACTACTGCATATCATATAGGGAGCATACACAGGAGAGTCCAAGGGTTGCTTTATAGGAGTCACTGCTGGTCTATTTCTGTAAGTTATAGAACCAAGATGGGATTCAGTTCACCTGACTTCAGACATCTCAAAGAGATACCTATGCTGATTTTGGGCTTTTCAAGGCTGTCCTTTCAGTAAAGGAAATGTCGTGAGTTTAAAGAGCTGACAGAGTGAAGCTCTCAAATGAATTGGAAAAAAAACTCAGAATTATATTTGGAGAGAGAGTTACAGATAGAAATTACAAAGCAGATACAGAATCCATAAGCGAACCCCCTGAATTTTCCTCCAACCCAAAACTAAATCTATCATCCCCAGTGCTCCAGTCCTGCTCCCCCCCGCCTCTGCCATCTAAGAGGCCTAAGCACAGCCTCTGGAGGCCCCAAACCAGGCCTATCCTTACATGTTTGTCCTGGTAACGCAGCTCCTGCCCAACACAAGGCTGGGGAGAAGGAAAGGAGAGCAAGCTGGGCTTGCTGTGAGCTTATGAAGAGATAGCAGAATTGTGGGATTGAAAAACAATCTTCAAGTCCCTGGAGGACTTTTTTAACTCTATAGTTCCCAACTTGGTACAGGAAATAAGCTAAATGTTTGGGATGGATGAACTTTATTCTAAAAGCTCCCCTTCTCCTCATTCACTCTCTAGAAAGTATATGTGGTTGTCTTAAAGCATGAGATCTGCATCTTAAATTAGACTACATCAAAATATATAGAATTGTCTTCAACTAGATCTGTAAAGAACCAGAATCATCTGACAAAAATTCCCACCATCCAGGTATTTTCCAGGAAATTCTTTCAGGTAGACACAAGTCTTGTCTTGATTTGTATAGGATCTGTTCAAATTCCAGCTCAATATGAGACAGCTTTGCACCGTATTTTCTGACTCTCAGTTCCTCTGCAGTTTAGAGACTTGAATAAAAGGCATGGAAAACAGAGCAAAGACAATTATAACCCAGAAGTTATTTGTTGTTATGCAACTTAGAGGCTTCACTGATTAAAGGGATGCCGAAAGTTTCTTTTAAAAGAGGGAAGAGGTAACTGGCAGAAGTTGAATAAACAGATAAAGTTGCTCTTGAATGGAAGCTTGTGTAGAGTCAGCAGAATCTACAAGGTTGAATTTAAAATATATGTTCATTGATTTGTGTACCATATGCAGTATTTATCACTGCACCTACTTAGGACTTACAATGTGAAGATATCTATGTTTATTATTTCTTGTTCTTTATGTAGCATAGAACTAATGTATAATTTGGGGGGTATTTTAAAAACTTATTTTGAATGGTACTAAAAACTACTTTTTGAATATGCCACAGGTACTGTTTACAGCTTTTTCACAGTTATTTCACAGCTTTGTTATCAGCTCCCAAACACAGTACATTTACTCTTTTAATTGCTTTGTCAGCCCTTTATTTTTTAATTTTTTTTTTGCCTATCTTCTTTTCGCCACAGGTCTCAGGAGAGCTGTGACAGAATATAAATTAATTCTGATAATGTACTGGTTTATAGGAATTTTAAAAGGTCTTGCAAAGACCTACTAAAAGAAATTTGAAATGGATTTTTTCATAAAACTCTAGTCTTGTCTCACCACCTAATTTCACCTACAGATATATCACTATAAGCTAACTGTAAGTCCTTGATGTCACATGCAGTGTATTTCAGCAGGCTTGAATTCATCTTATTTCCTTCTCTATCACAAAGGGGATTGAGCATTTGGGATCACCACATGGTATCATTCAATTTGTGAGTTGACTGAAATGTTCTGAACAAACCTGATGGTTTTGTGGGGTCACCAAAGGAAGCCGTAGAACTGACAGTGTAGAAGGTGGTGTTCTGATGTTCCTATGGCCACTGGTCCATGACGCTACTGGCACTTCTGTGATCGTAAAAACCCCAGGGCGCTGATGGACTCTTTGTGATACTGCAAAGGGGCAAGCAGCTGGTGTACCTCAGTGGGTCCTAAGCAACACACTGTTGACTACGTGGGCTACCTGAAAGTCCAGGCAGTAGAACGTCTTCCAGGTGTAATTCCTGGAAACAGATTGGCAAGATTTTCCTGCAGGTGGGAAGGCAAGAAGCTGACTCTGTTGCCTCCAGAATTTCCATTTTGCACTTTCTAGCATTTCGGTTCCACATTTAAGGGGAAAAATACCAAACAACAAACCCCAAACCAAACTAAAAAAAAAAACAAAAGCCACAACATTAAATTTTATGCAGGAACTGCATTCTGTTTTGTTGCACAGCTTCTGTTTACAGCAATTACATTTGACAATGCTGAGTGAGAAACAGATGCCATGTTTCAAAACATGAGCCAAAATGACAAGAGCTGAACAGAGGCCATGGTATCCAGAATCTTTCTGAAAACTGTGGTTCAGAATTGATGTTCATTTGCAGTTTCCACAGTCTGTTCATCTATGAAAGGAAGCAAGGCAAAAGCCAATAGTCCTGCAGAAAAGTACAAGTCCATGACCCCAAGCAGAATTTCACATCTTTAGGAAGTTCACTGAGGGGACACATCAGTGATCTTCTTACTCTGTGCAGAGATGCGGAACTTGAAGTTCATTCTCTACAAACACAGAAATGGATTGGTTTCATAACCCAATTTGCTTCCAGGTAGAAATAACTTCTTGTAGCCTCCATTACTGGCTATTTTGTCAGTCCAATAGACAATAAAAAGTCATTTCCAAGAACAACAAATACCTGAGATAGAGCAGCACAGACGGTTCTGTGATGGTGTTATGCAAAAAGACGAAATCTTTGTGGTTTAACCTTGAAGAACTAAAACTCTAATTACTGATGAGACTCAAGTGCTCTTTGTAAGCCTCATCCATACTGCTGATTACACAGGGGCCAAGGAGCAGCACCTGGCCCCAAGAGTACATGACATTGCCTGACATCTGTCTACACTGGTCAGCACTAGCACCTCGAAGGTAGGTGTTTGGGTTTTTTTTCAAAAACAAGCTATTTAGTGAAAACTGAGATAGAGCTCAAATTAAAAAATGGTGGGAATCATCAGACTGGAGTGCCCAACACACTCCCTGGCTCTCCCCCCATTTAGCAGTGGAGATAAGCCCAGAGGAGGCATGTTTAGTGAGAAAAACCTAGCTAGGTAAACATGAGTTCACAGAGACAGTTCAGGCTAGACATAAAGCTGATTGTTAACTGGGAGGCTATGAAACCAGTGATTGATATGGGCAGGAGGGAGCAGTGTAGGCAGTGTCTCCCAAGTCTAC
>VWYK01104540.1:0-11789 GCA_013399775.1 Semnornis frantzii
GAGCTTGGAGGGTTCTTCCAACCAGATGTGCTCTGTGGTCCTGTAATATGGCCCAGCAAAGCCTCAAAGCAAGAAGAGAGTGCCCTATACAATGCTCAGTAGGGTATGTGTCTTTAGAAGTTGATCCATTGCTCAAGGAGCAGAAGAAGGGTGAGCCGCCTTACCTCCTGCAAGGGGCACTGGAGTTACTGCAGGTCAGTGGCTGCGAGGGTGCTCACTCAGCAAAGCAACAACATCTGGAGGCCAAGGATGGGGTTGGAAGCCTTATGACATTGTACTTCCAGCTTCTGGAGTACAGAAGGATGGCCAAGAAGATGATCAGAGGGCTGGAGCAACTCTCCTATGAGTTCAGGCTGAGAGAGTTGGGGTTCTGCAGCCTGGAGAAGAGAAGGAGACATTAGAGTAGCCTTCCAGTATATGAAGGGGGCTAGAGAAAGGCTGAGAAGGGACTATTGGCAAGGTCTTGCAATGACAGGACAAGGGGCAATGGGTTCAAACTGGCAGGGGGAAGATTTAGACTGGACGTTAGAAGGAAGTTCTTTACAGTGAGGATGGTGAGGCATTGGAACAGGTTGCCCAGGAAGGTTGTGGCTGCTCCCTCCCTGGAGGTGTTCAAGGCCAGGTTGGAGGAGGCCTTGAGTGACCTGTACTAGTGGGAGGTGTCCCTGCCTATGGCAGGGCGTTGGAACTAGATGATCTTTGAGGTCCCTTCCAACCTTACCATTCTATGATTCTATGATTCTGCCAAGCAGGAACTGCTTCTGCAATAAGGGAGAAGCAGGTGAGATGAGGTAGTAGTACAGCAGCAGCCCCAAGAGCCAAGCTGGCAGCAACCTCAGCTGTGTGTACCATCGAAGGCAAGGCAGTCAGGCAACAAAAGCAAACGCAGTTCAAGAGGCAGTTTGTATTTAAAAATAAGCACTGAAGATTAATTTAGTGATGAGCCAGAGCTTAGCTAAGTAGGTTTTTTTTGTTTGTTTGTTTGTTTTTCTTCTGGTTTGGATGCAATACAACCTGGTTTCTGTGCAGGTATCTAAGAACTAATGATCATTCAGCAACCACCTTTCTGGGGCATCCTGCTGCACCGCAGAGCAGTGCGGGAGAAGGAGCCCTGCCCGCTGCAGCTGTGCCCCTCCTCTGAGCCCACCACCCTGCCAGCAGTCCCATGCCCCGCCCCCCCCGATTTGCATGAAAGGAGCAGTTATCAGCAATTAAGGCTTGCCAAGGCAAAACTCTTCAAGGCTGCTTTACAACTAGTGACAGATGTAGCATTCCCAAGTTTAAGCTGTAATTTATTCCTCGGCTGGGCAGAAACGTAGGGAAAACACAGTGAGCACGTTGCAAAACTGCTCCTTGTAGGCATCTGGAAAATAATTTTTAAAAGTGGGAGTGAAGATGAAGAGGCACTAAAGAAAAGAACAAACTGCAGGCACAGGGCCAAGATTTGATACTTAACAAGGGTGACAAATATCCAGACTGGTTTTCTTCTGAATGGTTCAACTTTTACCCTTTGTTCACAGCAGGAGATACCAGCACCCCACATTTCCCAGCTGTCCTGTCCCTTTAGGCTTAATTACAGGTGGTAATCATGGAATGCAGGACTTAAGCCATTTGCATTTCAAATAGCAGACCAAAAGACTGGGATAGAAGAGAAGAAGGGATTGCAGTAAAAGACAAACCTGTTCCTACTTAGGACATGAAGTAGCACTGGAACCTCCCTTCCTGTGCTTCCCTCACCTCTGCCATAAACCCAAACCAAGAGGGAAGCATACTCCAGAGGACACAGGGAACATGGGTTTAAACTGGAAGAGGAGAGATTAAAATTGGATGTTAGGAGGAAGTTCTTTACAATGAGGGTGGTGAGACGCTGGAACAGGTTGCCCGCAGAGGTTGTGAAGCACAGAAGCACAGAATGTGATCAAAGATCACATTCTGTGCTTCTGTGCTCTGCAACCTCCCTGGAGGTGTTGAAGGCCAGGTTGGTTGAGGCCTTTAGTGACCCGTACTAGTGGGAGGTGTCCCTGCCTATGGCAAGGGTTTGGAACTGGATGATCTTTGAGGTTACTTCCAACCCTACCATTCTATGATTCTATGGTTCTATGACACTCTGGTGGCCCTAGGAGCCAAGACAGTCACTCACACCTTGCCTGAGTTCCGGCTCTCCCCATTATTCATTCCAGTTTAGCATGCAAAGCCTCTGGTGGAAAAGGTGAGTGGACAGGGACAGAACCTTCTGAGGTAGCTGTTGTTTGCAGTAATCGTAGGATAATTCCAGCCTCTGCTCAAAGCAGGGTCAGTAGTGCATATGATGAGGTTGCTGAGAATCTTAGGATGTGTAATGCCAGGTCAGCAGCTCCATTCTGTCTGCTTTCCAGAAAACAATTCACTTTCTCCTTCTTCACAAGAGGAAACCAAGCTGGCATGAGGAATTTTCTGTCATCTGCTCTCTCTAGAGAAATGCAGATCCTTGGTGGCTGTCCAGCCAGCCACAGTCTCAAGTCATAAACCTCCACTTGTGCACCCACAGGTCCTTGGAGGCAGAGTCCTCCCCCTGCTCTACAGAGGATCCTTTCTGGTCCCTGAATGTATTATGGTTTGCATATTCCTGCTTTCAGGAGGGTTTCTACCTGCAGAAGTGATGTGGCCACTGCTCAGTTCAGCAGGTTGATCTGGATGAACCAGCCCACCAGAAGACAGCAGCCCTGTGGGTGTAGCAGGAGTAACAATGGCATTCAACACTTAAGATCCACAGCACAAGCATGTTAGAGAGTTCGGTCAACTCATCTGCAATGTTAACAAGCAAATCAATAATGAACAGAAGCAAGAAAGTAGAGAATCTGGACATCTTTCTGATGTCTTTAAAATTTAACCAATATCTGTTGAAGACCTTCTCTGGGGAACCAGAAACCATTGATGTAGAATGATAAGTGAGGCAGGTTCATTGGTTTCTTCAGGCTTTGGATATCTATAATTCAAAATCCACTGCATATTTCAAATTGTTTTCCTACCTGATACAGCACAAGCAAACCCTTCTGGGGGTGAGATACTGTTCTGAAGTGGTTAGTGACTGTCCCAGCACCATGGAGGATTTACTGCAAGCTGGCTCCTGCATATATCTGCCACATGAGCTGCAAATGAGGGTGGGTATCATTGTCAGTACTGCAGCACTATGTGCTGAAAGGTCAGAGAGCACCATCACTGAAGTCTAATTCTCCTTGCCCCTCATCTGTTCTGCATTCAGGCCTCCCTGCCTGCACCATGCCCACACAAGCAGGATGCACAAATGCAAGCTCACATGGTGATAATGGAGTGCCCAGGGGCAGGCAGCTGCAGCAATTTCAAACACTGACCTAGCACTGTGGACCTGGCAAGGGACATACGGGCTGTTACTCATTGGGAGTGCACACATGGCAGTTACTCAGAGGTGGGGGGAACTTTGAGCAACCCGGTCTAGTGGAAAATATCCCTGTCCATGGCAGGGGGGTTGGGCTAGATGATCTTTAAGGTTCCTCCCAACTCAAACTATTCTGTGATTCAATGAAACCTGCACCTGCCAGTCATTCAATGTGGAGAAGAGAAGGCTCTGAGGAAACCTTGTTGTAGCCTTCCAGTACTTTAAGGGGGGCTACAAGAAAGCTGCTGAGGGACTATTTAGGGTGTCAGGTAGTGATAGGACTGGGGGAAATGGAGTAAAACTAGACATAGGCAGATTCAGACTGGGTGTTAGAAAGAAGTTCTTCTCCATGAGAGTGGTGAGAGACTGGCACAGTTTGCCCAGGGAGGTGGTGGAAGCCTCATGCCTAGAGGATTTTAAGACCAGGCTCTATGTGGCTGTGAGCAACCTGATCTAGTGTGAGGTGTCCCTGCCCATGGCAGGGAGGTTGGAATTGGATGATCTTTGGGGTCCCTTAACAATTCTGTGTTTCTGTGATGGCAGCAGATAGAAAGAGGTGTTCCATGCAACAAGAGTATTGGCTTTTTGAAAGTTTTTCCCTGCTGAAATCAACAGGTCTCTCCACCACATACAAACTTTATTCCCTAAATACCTCATCAAGCTCTGCCTGACTTTGCCCAGTAGAGTGGAAAACTGCCTGCTGGATGCCGTAGCCACTACCACTCAAACTACTCAGGAAAAGGTTTCTGCAGGTTTTTTAGTATCTACAGATCAAAGCAGAATTCTGAATGCCTCATTTCCAAAGTCAGGTGAACAGACTTGGCTGAAATAACAGCAGTTTTAGAACACTAGCCTGCAGCTCTGTTTATAGAATCATAGAATGGCAAGGTTGGAAGGGAATTCAAAGATCATCAAGTTCCAACTTCCTGCCATAGGCAGGGACACCTCCCACTAGAACAGGTCACTCAAGGCCTCATCCAACCTGGCCTTGAACACCACCAAGGAGGTTGTGGAGCCCAGAAGCGCAGATCACATTCTGTGCTTCTGTGCTCCACAACCTCCCTGGGCAACCTGTGCCAGTGTCTCACCCCCCTCACTGCTAAAAACTTCCTCCTAACATCCAGTTTCAATCTCCCCTCTGCCAGTTCAAACCCATTGTCCCTTGTCCTGTCATTGCAAGACCTTGTCAACAGTCCCTCCCCAGCCTTCCTGTAGCCCCCTTCAGATACTGGAAGGTCTCCTGGAACCTCCAGCATGCCAAGTCCACACCACTGCCTTGCCCTTGCCTAAGCACCAAGCTCATCTTTCCTCTTCCCCACTGCAAAATTTTTTCCTGTTGTTTTTCTCTATTCCTAAAAAAAAAAACAACAAAAAAAACAAAAAAAATAAAAAAAAAAAAAAAAAAAAAAAAAAAAAAACGAAAAACAAAAAACAAACAAAAAAACCCCCAGGAACCAAGTCTCTAACAACTTCCCTTCAGTCCTGATCGTCTTATAGGGTTGAGCCCTGCACAGGATCAAAGATGTTTAGCTTGTCTCTGCAAGTGGGAGGTAGGAGTCCTGGGAATCAGCTGTGGGCTTAAGAGGTCATTTCTGATGTGGAGGTTTTCTCCAGGGGAGTAGCTGCACCCTCCTCTCATCAGTGGCAGAATCAGATCCTACTGGAAGAAATTTGCTTTTTTCCTCTTCTTTTATATATTCCCTGCTTCTGTGCTGAGAGCAGATAGGCATAACTGGAAATAGGGGTACCTGACAAGGTGTTCAGAGCCACCTGTCCTCCTCCTTCCCACTAATAATTACAGAACCACAGGAAACATCCAGTTGGAAGAAACCTCCAAGCTCATCCCATCCAACCTTTGACCTAGCACTGAAGGGGCAACACTAAGCCATGTCGCTAAGCGCCAGCTTCACAGGATGCTCAAGCACCTTGTCTAGTCAAATTTTGCCTCCCTATCCATCCCAGCATCATTAGAGCCTTCCAGTCGCTTATGCTAAGATGGTAAATTCATCATTAAATTGTATAGGGGCATAGCCACTGTCTGGGAAGAGAAACAGAAGTTATGATTGGAAAATAAGTAGTTATTTCTGCAAATGTAGGCATTCATGACCTTATGTATGCAGCTTAGGGCTTGTATGCAGACAGCAGATCTCCCTCTTGGTAAACCCCTGTGAACTGCTCTAAGCAGTGAGTGAAGTAAGGGCAGAATTTGAAGTCACAGCCATGGGACATGAATACTTTCTGTATCTGTACATATAAGACCCCCAAAAATGTGTGGCTCTGATTTGCAGCTTCACAGAACCTAAAAGAGCATTCGTCCTTCAGAAAAGGGAGACAGACAAGGGACTAGGAATAATAATGGAAAAGCAGATCCAGGGAGTTTCTTCTTCCCCTCTACTCTGCCTTTCTGAAGCCCCACCTGGAATACTGCATCCAGTTCTGGGCTCCCCAGTTCAAGAGGGACAGGGATCTACTGCAGAGAGTCCAAGGCAGGGCTACAAGGGTGCTGAAGGGACTGCAGCACTGCCTGATGAGGAGAGGCTGAGAGTCCTGGGGCTGCTTAGTCTGCAGAGGAGAAGGCCAAGAGGGGATCTGAGCAATGTCTATCAATAGCCGAGGGATGGGGGTCAGGAATAACAAAATCACAGAACCACAACCCCCCTGGGCAGCCTGTTCCAGTGTTCTGTCACCCTCACGGGGGAAAAAATAGGGGCAGGAAGGAAGGGACAGAGACAGCCTCTGCTCAATTCTGCCCTGGCATAGCACAAGAGGCAAGGGATGGAAACTGCAGCACAGCAAGTTCCACCTCAACATTAGCAACAACTTCTTTGCTGTGAGGGTCCCAGAGCCCTGGCACAGGCTACCCAGAGAGATTGTGGAGCCTCCTGCTCTGGAGCCTTCCCAGTCCTGTCTGGATGTGTTCCTGTGTGACCTGTGCTGGATTCTCTGNGGCCTGGAAGATCTCCAGAGGTCCCTTCCGACCCCTTCTAACAGGGATGGAAAGTCTCCAGTGGGTCTGTTTCCAACCAGGACAAACACAAGGAGGTTTGAAATACCTGAAATCCTGACCTGCTGAATTTTCACAAGGCAGAGTCTGCTGATGGGGTAGAAGCGAAGGCAAATGGCTGCTGTGCTGGTTGGTCCTGATGAGCAGATACCTGATGCCAAGTCTGAGCTCAGGGAGCAGAGATGCTTTCTCTGCTTGCAAATCTCTTGTGTGGTGCATTGCAGGCAGGGTCATCTCCTGTCTATGCCACAGCCTCGTGTTTCTTCTGTGGTGGGTTGACCTTGGCTGGTTGCCAGTTGTTCTCTGAACCCCCTCAAACTGAACTTGGGGATAAAGCAAGATAATGCTGTGGTTTAACCCCAGCCAGCCACTAAAAACCACACAGCCACTCACTCACTCCTCCTCCTTTCCCAGTGGGATGGGGAAGAGGACTGGAGGAAAACAGAACTGGTGGGCTGAGGTAAGAGCAGTTTAATAGCTGAAATAAAACAAACCAAGTAGTAATAAATGAAAAGCAATGTAACAAAAAGAGTAAGAAATAAAGCCCAAGCCAAGTGTTCCACAATGCAGGCATTCTCCACCCCCTGACTGATGCACCTCCCATCCAGGTCCCACCAGGTATGATCTTTTGTGCTATGGGATGTCTGTTCAGCTAGCTCAGGCCAACTCTCCTGGCCGTGCTCCCTCCCAACTTCTTGTGCTCCTGCTTGCTGTCAGAGCATGGGAAACTGGAAAACCCCTCACTTAGGGTAAGTGTTAATTAGCAACAGCAAGAACATGAGCCTGGTAGCAGCATTAGTCTCACACTAAATCCAAACCACAGCACTGTACCAGCTACTAGGAGGAAAATTAACTCTAACCCAGTTGAAACCAGTACAGATGAAAAAGGTCCCAGGGTAGCATAAAGACAGGGAGCCCTTTTGCCAACTACTGTCATGGCCAAAGCAGACTGGATGTGGGGAAAAATGATTTATTATCAGCTCAAATAGATTCGGACCACAAAAAAAAAACAAAAAAAAAAACAACCAAAACCAAAACTGCTGATGAGGTTTCCTTCCTTTCCCAGGTTTAACCTCACTCCTTCACTTGACTTCTCTGCCTCCTCTCTATGGTGGGTAAAAGGCAGGCAAGGACAGCACAGTTGCTCCTGTCCTTCACACCTTCTCTTGGCTCCACCATGGTCTTCCATGTTGTGCAGGTTGCAAGTGCTCCACTGTGGTCCTCTTATCAGCCTGCAGATCAGACCTGCTCTGGTACCCTGAGCACCTTCTCATTGTCCTTTCTTTCTGATCCTAGCCCCTATCACAGTTTTGCCACCTCATCCCTCTGCCTTTGTGGCTTTTATTTTTACCCTTTCTTCAGTATCTTCTCCCAGAGACACCACCAGCAGTATCAACAGGCCCAGCTGTGCCCTGAAGGCTCTGTTGAAGCCAAATGGAACTGTCTGGACCTGGCTGCCTTCTGCATCACAGAGCTGTGGGCAGCACCGTGCCCCAGCACAGCTTGGTGACATCTCACTGTACCATGGCTCTGAGGAACAACCTTCACTGAAAGTACAAGCTGGGGGAGCAGGTAATAGAAAGCAGCCTGAGGAAAAGGACTTGGGGGTGCTGATGAGGAGAAGCTGGACAGGAGCAGGCAGTGTGAGCCTGCAGCACAGAAGGGCAATGGCAACCTGGGCTGCATCCAAAGCGATGTGGCCAGAAGTGGAGAGAGGGGATGCTACCCCTCTGCTCTGCTGAGACCTCACCTGCAGTGCTGCATTCAGTTCTGGTGCTCTCAACACAGGAAGGACATGGACCTGATGGAGAAGGTCCAGAGGAAGGCCACAAAAATACTCAGGGGGTTGGAGCAGTTCTGCTATGAGGACAGGCTGAGGGAGCTGGGGGTGTTAAGCCTGGACGAGAGAAAGCTCCAGGGAGATGTAATAGCAACCTGCCAGTACCTGAAGGGCCTGCAAGAAGGCTACAGAGAGACTGTTTGCAAAGGCCTGTGGGGACAGGATGAGCACAATGGCTTCAGAGTAGAGCAGCGCAGATTCAGAGTGGATGTCAGGAACAAGTTCTGCATCGTGAGGGTGCTGGGACACTGCAAAAGGTTGCCCAGGGAGGTGGTTGGAGCCCCATGCCTGAAGATATTGAAGGTGAGGCTGGACAGAGCTGTGGGGTTGGAAGTGAGCTCTGGAGATCTTCCAGCCCAACCCCCCTGCCATGGTAGGATGAGAGAATCCAGCACAGGTCACACAGGAGCACATCCAGACAGGGTTGAGAAGGCTCCAGAGAAGGAGACTCCACAACCTCTCTGGGCAGCCTGTGCCAGTGCTCTGGGACCCTCACAGCAAAGAAGTTGTTGCTGATGTTGAGGTGGAACTTGCTGTGCAGCAGTTTCCATCCCTTGCCCCTTGTCCTGTATCAGGGCACAAGTGAGCACAGGCTGTCCCTGTCCCTTCCTTCCCCCAGCCCTCAACTATTGATAGACATTGCTCAGATCCCCTCTCAGCCTTCTCCTCTGCAGACTAAGCAGCCCCAGGGCTCTCAACCTCTCCTCCTCAGGCAGTGCTGCAGTCCCTTCAGCATCCTTGTAGCCCTGCTTTGGACTCTCTGCAGTAGACCCCTGTCCCTCTTGAACTGGAGAGCCCAGAACTGGATGTTCTTGCACAAAGTTATAAGCCACATAATTCCTGAGTATTTTTGATAGAGGTGGAAGAACTGCTACCATTCCTGCTCCTCTTACCAAAATACCACGAAACCTTCCCAGAAATGATTGCTGCAGTTTACACTGAAAAAAAAAATAATCTCATGTGATCTTTGCAGACCAACCTTACTAAGAATCTCTAGTCATTACCACAGTTATTAGGGCATTAAATGACACTGCCTTAGTTATTAGGACATTAAATGACACTGCCAATACTTTACAACTGGAGCAGGACTGTTACATCTCCTCAACATACTAAAATGACTCTTAGGGTTTCCCCTAGAAAGCGAGATGTAGTGTAGACCAAGTCATTTAGGAGATAATTGTGCTGTGGCTGGCAGCAGGGGTAACTGCTTTAGCTAAGATAATGCATGTAGGCAAAAAAGAGACCAGGGTTTGGCCTTTCCAGTGGCTCAAGTGTTGGTTTTATTATATGGTATAACATTACAGGTTTAATAACAAGTGTTCCCTCCTTAAAGAACATAGTTGAAACCTCTTTTTTATTTCCAAGTGCGCTGCTTTTGCCTGCATTGAAATCTCACCCTCCTCTCCCTGGCCCTGAGGAGTTACTTAGGCTGCAAGATCAGCTTTATGAACAGTAGTGACTTTGAATGCCTATATTACAGTTTTCATCTCAGGGTGGAAATGCATGGAAAAACACCTGGGAAAGAACAACCCCATGGGCCAGGATAGGTTTGGGATTAAGCTGTTGGAGAGCAGTGAAGGGAGAAAGGAACTGGGGTCCCAGTGGATGGGAGGGTGACCATGAGCCAGCAATGTACTCTTGTGGCCAGGAAGGCCAAGGGCATCCTGGGGTAGATTAGAAGGGCCATGGTTAGTAGATTGAGAGAGGCTCTCTTTCCCCTCTACTCTGGCAGCCTGTGCCAGTGTCTCACCACCCTCTCTGCAAAGAGCTTCCTCCTAGCATCCAGTTTCAACCTCCCCTCTGCCAGTTCAAACCCACTGCCTCTTGCCCTGTCATTGCAAGATCTTGTCAATAGTCCCTCCACAGTCTTCCTGTAGGTCCCTTTCAGATACTGGAAGGCTACTCTAAGGTCTCCTGGAAGCCTTCTCTTCTCCAGGCTGCAGAGCCCCAACTCTCTCAGTCTGTCCTTACAGCAGAGTTTCTTCCCCCTCTACTCTGCCCTGGCGAAGCCACATCTGGTATATTATGTCCAGATCTGCCCCCCCCCGAGCTCAAGAAGGACCTCAGAGAACTGCTTGAGAGAGTCCATTACAGAACCACAGAGCTGCTGAAAGCAGTGGAACATCTTCCTTACGAGGAGAGCCTGAGGATTTCTCCTCCAAGCTCTGCTGCTTGGAGAGGAGGAGACTGAGAAGTGATCTCATTCATGTTGACAAAGATGCAAAGGTGAGTGCCAGGGGGTTGGAGTCAGGCTCTGCTAGATGATGCCCAGTGACAGGACAAGGGGCAATGGGTGGAAATTGAGGCATAGGAAGTCTCATTTAAACATGAGGAGGATTTTTTTTTTCTCTGTGAAGGTGACAGAACCCTGGAACAGGCTGCCCAGGGGGCTTGTAGAGTCTCCCTCTCTGGAGATATTAAAAATCTACCTGGATGTGTTCCTGTGTGATCTGTTCTAGGTGATCCTGCTCTGGCAGGGAGTTGGACTGGATGAGTTTTCGAGGTCCCTTCCAGCCCCTAACATCTGTGATTCTGTGAAATGCAGAGTGACCTGCTGAGCAGTATGGGAATGTGTGAGGTGATGAGCAGTGAAGGGGTATCTGAAACACAGAGGAGAGTAAAGCCTCTTTTGGTTAGTTTGTTTTCACCAGACCATTTAGAACGTGTGGTCTGCTGGCTTTCTATTCAGAGCACACCAGCTGGATTTGCAGGCAGCCTCCACTACAGGTGCCACAGCCTTTGGAAAATGCTGGCTTTAGAGAGGTCCCTCAGCATGAGCAGTGCAGGTCGTAATTACCTGGGCAGTTTATTCATGCAGCCCCCAGTGAGTGCCTTATGAACCTGTGTTAATGTAACACCTGCAGCAGCAACCTTTGCCCTTGCAGGCTGGGATTTCTGCGAGCCAGCTCCTTTGTGCGTTGCAGACAAACACGTCATGGACCTCAGCTGCTGCATAATTCTCCCTGCATTTCTCAGCCTTTCCTCTCTAGCACTGTTCCAGTCACCGCCAGTGGCCTGGGACCAGCCAATGCCACCTTGCTTCTGTTGGCTAAGGGCACAGGGATGTGGTACCGCTAACAGGACTTGGCTTCTGGAGGTGAAACAGATGTGCTGAGCAGCCTGTGGCCTGGGAAGCAGTGACATATGCTGCAGTCAATAGTGACTGGGGAGCAGCAAGAGAATCTGACATGTCTGATTACTTTACCTTCTGCAACAAGAGCAAGCATGGCTCTTTGCGGGACACAGCGCAACATACTCAACCAGAAACCTGTGGATGAATGGAATAATCCAACTGGAAACACCTCACTGCTGCTCCTGCTCAGCCCCACAGACCTGTCATTCACACCAGAAGACAAAAGGCAAAAGCCAGCAGGGAAATATTTTGGAAGTGCTGCAAAAACTACACACAGTAAAGTGCAGCGGACACTCGAGCCCATGGAATTACAGAATCATACTGCCACAGAATGGCCTGAGTTGGAAAGGGCATCCAGTCCAAGCCTTGGATACTCCAAGTCAACTTTAGATCTGAGGATGAAGCCTCTCTTCTTCTG
>VWYK01104541.1:0-10399 GCA_013399775.1 Semnornis frantzii
CCCAAACCATCACAGGAGCAGACCCTCAGAGACCTCTGGAGCCATGTAGCCTATGTTTAAACTGTGCACACCAGTAACATTTGGAAGCCAGATGAAAGTGAGTTTGCAAGCGAACTGGTCGTGTTAACTCAGACACTATTTTGCTAATTTTAGCATAAAAAAAATCGCTATCTAACCAAGAGTGAAATGTGGTGTACTGATGTACAGAGGGAGGTAGAAGGTGAATCAGTGAAAGATGTGGCCCACTTAAAGATTTGAAGCTGCAACAGTGTCCTTGTTCATCCACACCTGCTGCAACACCCTGAATTCTTCAAAATATGGAGCCTTGTAGGTACCACATATATGAATGCAGGTTCACAAAGCCACTGGATGGTCTGTGGCACAGGAAGAAAATACAGCTTCAGTCATAATAATCATACCAAGTTTAATTAATGCTGCACTGAATCAAAATGCAGTGAAAAATGTATTGAAACTACGTGTGTGAATTCTCCTCTTGGCTCCTTGAATTGTGTAAGAAAAACTCTAGAAAACAAAAGATGCAAGAAAAGAGAGCCTGAACTCTAGGCTATGAACGAAGAATCATAGAATCATAGAATGGTAAGGTTGGAAGGGACCTCAAGGATCATCTAGTTCCAACCCCCTGCCATTTCTCTCATTAAAATATCCCAATTAGCCTCAAACCAGCACACCAACATTACAAACTCTAGTGTTTAAGAAGTCACAAGATTATCTTAGCAGGCATAACATATCATGTGGTAAGATAATTTTCAGTAAGTCTTATACTTCTAAACTGGTAAAATGACTATGAAAGATCAGTCTCCAAGTACTGTTCTAGTAAGAGCTTCATTATTGCTACTGGGATACTGGAAATATAAGTGTTTCATTAGGTTATAGGTTAACAGGATGGAGATATTTTCTACAGCCTATATACCTGTGGAGTTCTTTGATTCATGTGGGAAAATCAACCAACAAATGATGAACAGTGATGGACAGTGGACAGTGATCTTGATCTCTGAGACATTTTACATCTGCATTTCAACAGGTTCAGGTACCATATTCTCACACTACATCAAATTATACTTTCCTTTATACTTTCTCCAAGTGTCACAACAATAATCACATAACACACTATAGTCAGATTTCAAATGACCAGATATTTATTTCAATGTGCTCTATATTTATCACATTTTAATTTGCCAAAACTTCAGTTTTCTCAGATAGAACTCAGTCTTCTACACTATACTCTGTCCCTTGCCTCATCAGTTATTTTGCTGTACTAAATCCTGGCTACCCATTGTGACACATCCCTAGGCAAACCCCTGCTTCTCATTGCTCATCTTTAAAACTTGCTTCTTCTGAAAAGCCCATAAGAATTAATACAAATCCAGCCTTGTTTGATCATTTAGAGAGTGGAATAAACTGAATCAAATTAAAACCATTTAAATTTTGAGTAAGTGGCATAAGCTGACACTGTGCAAACAAACTAATCTGCTATACAATTATACAAATGGCTAATTTAGACTAACTTCCTAAGTAGACAAATCTTAGTTATAAAGCTAGAGACAACAGATAAATATGAAGAGAAAAGGAAGAAACGCACCATTACTGTTAGATCACTTAAGGTTTCAATATCAGTCAACATGTGGGTTAATGAGTAATAAGGTTTTAGTAACTATAACCAAAAGAAAATAGAAGCTACAAGGAGGAAAATTAAAGCTATACATTAAAAAACTGTTGTGTTAATATTTATGGAGAGTTATCCTCAAAAGCAAAAGAAATGCAAAGACAAAAAGAGTTTTAATCATTTACAGTTATATTTATAACAGAGACATTTGCATTTAAATAGAAGTTTTATTTACATTGGAGGGCCATCTGACTTTCAGTGAAGTTGATCCTAAGGACAGACAAGGGAGGACTTGGAGCAGAGAGACAGATTGTAGAGTTTTCAACACAGAAGGCTTCTGATTTTTGTCAAAGGATCAGATGGGACAGAAATGGGGACTGATGGGGGGAAGAAGTGCCCAAGAGACCTACTAAACTCCCATAGCAAGTTCTAGAAGGTTTGAGGTATAGAAATGCTGATGAAGCAACTCTAGAGAGCTGGTATTTAGGAGACCTCACAGAAGAAAGCCAGAAGGAGGGCAATGGTGGTTTGATGTTTCGAAAGCCACAATGTGCCTCCAATGTGAAGGCTAAAGTAGATCAAGCACTATTCCAAGATTTGCTTGCAAAGCAGGCTCCTCTTTACCCAGGGGGGAGAGTGGCATGAGATACAGCACGGAAAGAGAAAGACACTGCTGTCTACAAACAGTGCACTCATTGAGTCTGGAGATGAACAGAGGCAGGAAGATGAGCAAGGGCACACATGCTGGGATAAAATGCCGAAAAACACCCTGCAGTTAGGCATAAAAAGGGGAAGAATACAAATATGTCTGAGAGATCAAACAAGAGCCCTCTGGGGGCAAGGGAAGAGAACAGAAGCAAAAGTCCCTTCGCATTTTCATAAACCATTGATTCTGTTCCTCAGAGTTCTAACTGATCTTCACCTTTTTGCAAGCATTTACTTCATACTTGGTTGCCACATAACAGGGCAGCAGACTTCAAATTGCTTAGTAGCATCATATACCCTCTGAATATTCAGACTGAATTTGTATTCAATTTAATTTTTTTATAAAAGCTGTAAAAAGTAGTTAAGAATTTAAGCAAATTCAATGTACCAAAATGAATGGGGAAGGGAAAAGCCCCCAGTCCTAGGAATATGAATCATTAAAATATGTATCAACTCTCACACCTGACTTCTAATACACATTTTTTTTTAAGATGGTTGTGACGGTTTGGAAGTTCCCCACCCCCCCGCACACATTTTGTAAAAGCACCCAGACTAGACTCAGCCAGCTGGAAGTTAAGGACTGAAGCTCTGTTTACAGCTTAGCACAATACACAAGCAGAGATATACACAATAGACAGGAATATTTACAGAAATATACAAGGTAAAGGTAATACAGAAACACAACTCCCCTCCCAGAAATCAGAGACCCCAGGAAGGGCTCCCAACCACCCTTCCACCTTCTCCCCACCCCTACACCTTACCCCAAGGTTTGCCTTATGCACAAGGTGAGTTTGGAGGATCGGCCTGGGGGGCAAAAGGAAAGTGGTTAGTGAGGTTACTCGGCAGAGAGGAGAAGGCCAGAAGCTAGGCAGCCCAAGAGTGTCTGAGCCCGAGTGTCCTATCTATGTTTTGTATTCTTTTCTTAAACATCTCAGCAAGCAGTGAAGCAGACATCACCATTGTTTCCCTTTCACAGCCTATAGTATAATTTTCTCTATTAAAATATTTCAATTAGCCTCAAAACAGAACAATGGTAAATAACTGAAAATCAGTTTCTATTATTTCAACTTGTTATGGAAATAAATAAAGAGAGCAACAGCATTATCCATGATTGAGTCCTCTGCTGTTATTGAAGAGCTGACTATACTCAGGTACAGTTTTGAATTATGTCAATAGATTACGACTTCTGTCATGCCAAATTTTGCATCACGTTCATTAACTTCTGTAAATTGACCAAGGGTAGCAAAAAAATTAGCTAACTCTTCAGAGAAAGTTATCATCTTTCATCAAACTAACTGAAGAGTTGCTATTATTTGAACAAACCATGAGCTTACACCCTTCCAAAAAGCATGCATATATTGCTGGCGTAACACACGGTAATAATGCTGCTTGTGCTTAGCTAAAAATGTGCAGGAATAAGAAGAAGACAGAAACATTTTTATCAACATTTTCATTTTAACTCTATGCTTTTTTTTTTTTTTTTTTTTTCCCTCCCCTGCAAGAATCTCATTACACCAATTTCAGGAATTTTGTCTTTAAGCACAGGAGCAGAGCTGTGGGTCATGGGCGTGCGCAAATACCTTTCCCAAATTAGAATTTATGAATATTGCAAGAGGTATTCAGCACATTGGAAGATCACCTCCAAATCATTTGGTTTTGTAAATGACACATCGTTGTATTCCATTTAACAGAGTGGCCTGCAAAGCTGTTCTATTTACTGCTCATTGGAGCAATAATAACCAGGACATGCAAGTTAGTGGTCTAATTCCAGAGCCATGCTAGACCTGCTGTCTGAGTGTAGCTGTTTGCTGTCCAAGAGCTCAGTGAGGGGAGCCACACATCCCTCAAAGAGAGGGATGCTCTTATGCAATGACCAGTAGCCATCACCCAAGCTTGCTGAAATTTTCCTGTTGGGACAGGACAAGCAGTAATGGATTTAAACTACATAAATAGATAGATAGATAGATAGATAGATAGATAGATAGATAGATAGATAGATAGATAGATAGATAAATAAATAAATAACAAGAGAGAGAAAAAAAGATAAAAATGAGAGAAAAAAAGAGGAGAAAAAAAGAGAGGGGAAAAAAAGGAGGTGTAAACTAAAATAATGAGAGATTTAAACAAAGTATGAAGAATTTTTTTCGAATGAGGGTGGTGAAGCACCTGTACAGGTTACTCAGGGAAGTAGTATTAACTGCATCCCTAGAAATATTCAAGGTCAGGTTGGACAGGGCTCTGAGCAACTTGATCTAGTTAAAGATGCCACTCTCTATTGCAGGAGGGGAGGCCAGACTTTATAACCTTTAAAGGTACTTTGCAATACAAACCATTCTAGGATTCTAAATTTGCTTTATTTACACCTGAAAAAACCCCAGTCATGCTGCTTTGGTAAGGCTTTCCTGGTTCTCAGTGAACAGAAGCGAACAGAAGAAGTATTTCTGTGAGATAACTATTTCATAGGGGGATTTTTTATTTTGCCTTGGTCTTGAAAATTGCATAGTTTCCTTTAAATTTCTTAAGGTTCAAGTTACTTGAAAGCTGAAAGTCCATGGAACAAGCAGGAGGGTCAGTATACCATTTAGTGCTCCCTTTCAAACAATCATGGTAGCGCTGGTTTAAAATTTACTGCAGTGATATCTGGTGGGGTTTTAATTAATACTGAAAAGGAAAGGAATTTTCGCTTTGCTTGTTTGGGGCTTTTGGTAAATGTTTCTCCTGTGAACTGTAAATTAGGTTAGAGCTGCCCAAATGAATGTGAAGAGATTTCTTGAACTTTTCACTCTGGAGAGAAGAGGGAGCTATCGGCCACACTGATCTTCCTCCAGTTGTACTTCACGGAAGAAAACAAATCTGTTATCACTCAAGCCAGACAGCATAGTATGTTTTCTGCTGAGCCTGCACTATTAATGTTTTTCCTTCATATTCTCGTCCAGACAGAATGACTGGGAGAGGGGGAAATCATTCCTGCCCATTGAAAATTAGAATTGCACCAGCCGAGTAAATGGGCTTCACAGTGTTTTCATTTCTTGCCTCTTTCTAACCTTTATTTTTAGTTTTTGCTAGCTTAAATTCTTTACTTTCTTTGAGCTTTATCCACTCCGCTTTCTTCTTGTCACATTCCACTCTTGACTGATGTGTGCAAGTGTTTCTGCTTTCCATGCTGTATTGGATGTAGCCTCACTGCAGTTACCTGATACAGCAGTTCAGCTATTTCTGTAAGGTTTTTCCTCTGGCACGGATTTTGGTTAGCTTCAGAAATCTAATTTGCTTATGGACCTCCAATGCAACCATCTCTAGAAACTCACATTTTATATTCCATTACTCTACCAACATGACTGAGAAACATCCATTGCAAACATATCTTACTATTTTTACAAATCCTTCTAATAGCATTACGTACTCAGATTTCTTCCATCGACGGCTGTGGGATTTTTTCAATGTCTCATTATTATTAATAGCTGTTCATCCTTCATATCTCTTACCTCAAATTCACTTTCAGTTATTTCTGTGTTGACAGTTGCAACCTCTGCACTTTATCTAATCTGCTGTCTATGTCTTCACTTTCCTGAATTATGATCTTCTGAGGCATCATAGACTGAGTTTGCACTTTCGTCTTTCTGCCCCCAGAAATACAGCACAAATTCCACCTGCACTACTTTGTGGTACGTGGCTTTTCAGATTCCTTAATAAACATCAAAGAATCATTTTGGTTTCCCCAAGTAGTGGAATTCAGCCTTATGAGGTTTTTCTGATCGTGGTATGCCTAGAAGAGGTCCAGAATTGCTGGACTAAGGTGAACTTTCACCAGTGTTCTCTTTTCTTTCACAAAGCTTTTGCTCTGTCTCTTCGTTTGCAATTAGTCACAAACTACACTGTGCTTTTCCTCTATTTCCAGAGTGAATGAACAGAGATATTCATTCAGGAGATATATAATAGTTTGCCTCATTTGCTGTGTCGGTTTGTGCCTATAAAAGAGATTATTTAAACTTCACGAAGAAATCATAACTGAAAATATGCAAGACTGAAACAATCTTGCATAAAATGCTTCATTATTATAGATTTATGCAGGGTGCATAATTCAGAGAGAGAAGTGAAGTAGCTTGTCTAAATCCACACTGAAAATCTGGTACAGAGCTGGGTGTTGAGCTTAATTTTGAGGAATCAGTTTAGTGCTTTAACCCTCATCTCACACACACAAAAATAACCAGGGGCAAATGACACTTCAGCACAGATGGGAAGGGGGCTGCACACACATGAATTTACTCCCCCCTGTCTGTCCTGGAAACAGGTATCACTCCAGCCACTGTTAGTGTGTGAATGAAGAGGGCACGTCTGAATTTATTTCCTTTCCTTCTCTTCAAACCCACATGTAAGAAACATTGTCTCCTTCTAAATTAATACTTCAGGGGAAATTGCATCAACTGTATGAGAAGTGTACCAGATTTTTTTTTTCTTTTAAAAAAAAAAAAAGGCCTTTTTTAATAAATGCATTTTCAATGTACCATACCAAAATAGATAGATTTCATTAAAGATTCCCTCAAGAGAATAACTTAAAATTCAGTTTATAAACAAATAACTAAATAAATAGATAACTAGATAGATAGATAGATAGATGAATGGATGCTGAAGCACTTGTTTTAATTGGCTTGAACTCCTGCAGTCTAAATGCAAAGCATGAAGCCTGTTATAATTTGGATGGGTGGTGCTTCTAAACATAGCATCAGAATCCAGTGAATGAAGAGAGGGGTGGCCTGGCAGGCAGCACACACACTGCCAAGTGAAACAGTCACTCCCGCTGTGCTGCAAAAACCAAGCGCGCACACAGAGCAGCAGCTATAATTAGACACGATCAAACCATGTCAGATGTGTTAAGAACCCACTTTAATTCAAATATTTCTTAGGGTTTCTCAAGAATGCCCTTCTACTGAGATGGACTGAAGTGCATTTCAGATAATGACAGAGAGTTACCTTCTCAGGGCTTTCTTTTCAAACTAGAGGGAAAGCAAGTCACTAGAAACGTGAGTGCTAAGATCAGCTTTTTGCTGGTTCTCCTATTAACCCTTCTAAAGCCTTTCTCTGTCTTGTTCAGATTGTAACCCATGCCTCCTTGAACTCACAGCTGTGTGAGTTTGGCCAACACTCAAAAAAAAAGGGACGAGGATCTTTTTTATGTGATACAGTTGAAGCTGAATGTGGATTTGTTGATGAAGGAGAAGGTTGTAGGACAGACTTTGATAAAGTACTTACATGGTCACAGAAAATATCTTCAGTATCTTCTCCCCAACTACAGAAGGCATCAAATTTCAAGGAGTACCACAGATAGCTTTTTGTGCCAAGAAGTAGCAAGGAAGTTTTCTTCTAACTTTCAATAATTAGAACTGACTAATGTACCTAAGACTGAGGGTGTCTGTTCTCTTCAGTGCCTGTTATTAATTCTACTTAAGCATTATTTTAGGTTGTGGATGCCCCATCCCTGGAAGTGGTCACAGCCAGGTTGGACAAGGCCTTGAACAACCCAGGCTAATGGAGGGTGTCTGTTCTCTTCAGTGCCTGTTATTAATTCTACTTACACATTATTTTAGGTTCTGAATGCCCTTCCCTGGAAGTGTTCACAGCGAGGTTGGACAAGGCCTTGAACAACCCAGGCTAATGGAAGGTGCTCCTGTCCACACCACAGGGGTTGAAGCTAGAGGATCTCTGAGGTCCTTTCCAACTCAAACCATTATATGATTCTATGATTATCCATACACCTTCTGATGCTTTCTTCTCAGTCCTTGGCTCCAGTGAAAGTTGCTGGAAGGAGTTACTTCAGGTTAGCAGAGCAAAGCATAGAAAACCTCTGACTTTGTCACTTTCAATGCCAATTTCATTTTTTGAAGCCAAGTAATTCCACGATGTTTCACCTCATGGATAAAAAGGTGAGTAGAAGATTTCACTACACTATAACTATACATGCTTATATTTTTAAGTTTCTCTATGTGCTTTTTGTCCCTTTGCATTAAATAAACAGCTTGAGTCTTTTCTATTCCCTTCATCCTTTCTTCTCTCTCCTCTCCCAGACCTTCCCCTCAGACCTTCACACTGAGCTGTACATACCCAGCTGCAGGCAGTGTGCCATTCAGCAAATTCCTCAGCTCAGTGAGGTGCCTCTAAAGTTTCTCACAGCTTTCATGAACTTTGCCCAAGTTTACCACCTCATCTCATTTACTGGATTTGCCGTTGTGTTCATCCTCTTTCTGAATGTCTAGTAAGGATATAAATCCTAATCCAGGACCTTTTATTTGTCACTTTGAATATTGTTATGGTTTTTATTAGAATTGCCGTAACTTCTACCTTCTACAACAGGCTCCTGCTGTCCCTTCTTGCCCCCAGGCTCCCATGGAACACCTCTTCAAGAGCAGAAACCATTTATGCATGTGGCTTTGAGTCTCCTATACACAGCTAGAGCTACTCAGAGCAGGGATCATCCTGTCCCCTTTGCTTTCCAGATAAGAGAAAAGACATCTACTTCTCTGTCAAGAATAATGTTTGCTTGTTTTTCATTCAAATAAAACATATGGTGATTACACATCAACTTTCTATTAGTTGGAGGAGTTCAGAGCACTTTTATTATTATTTGTTCCATTATCAGACGCTGTAATTTGGTTTGCCATTTATCTCCTCTGTCACTTTCAGTGGTATTTTTTTTTAACTTGTACCATACTCTGGTTTCCTTCCTCAACCAACTGTACCTTTACTAAGGCAGTCAAGAGGACACGAAAAGCTTTTCGTAGCTTTTGAATCAAACTGGTCTAAACAAACAAGGGCTCAGGGTTTCTGGTCTGAATTTTCCAACAATAAAACAAATGTCTAGCAAGACTATTTACTGCATTGATTTTCCTTTCCTTTTCCATGGTGGACACAGATTGGGTCACACACATAAAGAGTATAAATGGGCTTCACTTAATCTTCAACAAGCATTTGCATCATGGCACAGACATGGGACCACTTACTACCTCAAGGTAGGAACAGAGAACATTCTTAAGCAAGAGGCTCAAATCTTACTTACACCTACTGCAGATTCGGACTGGACATCTCACAATGGAAATAATACAGGGTTCAGGGTAGCAATTACAAGACTAGTCATGGGTGCTAACGACACACCATACTCTTTTTGCCTTGGACAGAAACATATTTCAACTGGGGCGTGTCATATCAAAATGAGAAAAACCTGCACTACAGCACTTTCTAGGTTAGACAGTCACAGACAGTTCTACTCTGGACTACAATATGGATTGTGTCTCCAGGTTTTCCCCTGGGCAGCACTGGCCTTTTGTTCAGGGAAGTTCTGTATCTGTTCTCTGTGAACAAAGTTCTCTCATCCTTTTTCACACCTATAAAACAAAAAGCTACAAAGACAAGACCGAACTGAAACCAGGGAAACTTTTGAAAGATAGCTAAAAGGGACTCATGAAGCATTTACACTGATCAGAAATCAACCTGAACTGTCCCTTGTTGGCAAAATTGACAACATAGAATCAGTTAGGATTGGAAGGGACCACAAGGATCATCCAGTTCCAAACCCCTTGCCACAGGCAGGGACACCCTACCCTAGATCAGGCTGGCCAGAGCCTCATCCAGCCTGGACTTAAACACCTCCAGGGATGGGGCCTCAACCACCTCCCTGGGCAACCCATTCCAGGGTCTCACCACTCTCATGGTGAAGAACTTCCTTCTCATGTCCAGTCTGAATCTTCCCATCTCCAGCTTTGTTTCATTAACCCTAGTCTTGTCACTACCTGATAGCCTAAAAAGTCCCTCCCCAGATTTTTTGTAGGCCCCCCTCAGAAACTGGAAGGCCACAATAAGGTCACCTCAGAGCCTCCTCTTCTCCAGACTGAACAGCCCCAGCCCTTTCAGTCTGTCCTCATAGCAGAGGTGCTCCAGCCCTCTGAGCATCCTCATGGCTCTTCTCTGGACACGCTCCAGCATGTCCACATCTCTCTTGTCCCAGGGGCTCCAGAACTGGATGCAGTACTCCAGGTGGGGTCTCACCAGAGCAGAGCAGAGGGGGAGAATCACCTTCCT
>VWYK01104542.1:257-20308 GCA_013399775.1 Semnornis frantzii
TCTGACTCCCCTACATTAGTAAAGAACCTGAGGTGGGAGGAAATCCTGAGCAACCTGAGCGATAGCAGACCACCTCTTGGACTCAAATCTGCCTTGTAGGCAGGGGAAAAGGAAAACCATTGTTTTTTAGGCTTGAGTAGCAAGAATTAATAGAGGAGAGAGAACAAATGAAAACCAATAGGAGTTTATGGAGAAAAAGATCAATTGCTGACATACATCTTACAAAAATGGATTGGGAGGGGCGTGCATGGTTCCTCAATAAACAAGTTCAGGCTGCATTCTCCGTATGTCATGTCCTCTCTGGTTCAAGCAAAGGGCCTGGCCAGGCTCTGCTGATGCTAAAGCAGAGTTAAATGGAGTATAATTGCCAAGAAAACATTTTTTAGAGAAGTCAACTAGTGCATTTTTCTCCCTTGCACAAACCCCCAACACAGAAGTACAGCTGTTCAGTGGATTTCTGGAATGTTTTACTATTTGCATGGGTCCCTCTGAGCTAAAAATACTGAGGTACAGTACTCTATTCAGTGTATCCCTTTCAGTTTTCAGAAAACTGAGGAGACTCAGGAATGCTTTTTATTTTCTATTTCTGTTCCTATGCCTCATCTGCTGACTATTACATTCCACTAGCCAATGATCTGTCAGTAACTGACAAATTTGTATCACCTAGAAGAAAGGAACAGGTGAATTAGCTCATTAGGCATTTGCTTAAATCATTCTTTGTTCTGACCATAACTCTAATTATAGCTTTCAGCTCAGGCAGTGAAATGCTGTCTAAATATTGACCTTGCCCAAATTCAGATATTGCTGGTTACCTTTTGCTGTAGCCTACTTTTTGTCTTGTCTTCAATCATGCCACTCACTGATGCATTGCCAATCTGATTTCACTTTCCTGCTGTGAGGTCATCTTCAGTTATTACCCATTTTCTGTGCCTGTAAGAGAAATGCTACTCAACTACAGTAAAAGGAGATAAACACCACAAATAGTAACCAAGCATCCTAGCTGGCATTGTTATATAGTGGATACCTGGACAGTTTTGCTATCAAACAAAGACCAAATGGAATGAAAATTGTAAAAGACATCTGACAGCCCAGAATCTGTAGTTCCTTCAGATGACGGTGCAATGGAGAATGCTAACAGCATGTCATTTGGAGCTTGGCAGCTTCCTTCCCTTACTTGCAATTTACTTGAAAGCTCAAAGTAATTTTAGCATAATCCATCATTTATTTGCAGGTAGAGCTATAAATGATTAGAATAGCCAGTCTATTTCGTACCTGTTTTGTCTCAAACAATCCCAGCTGTTAGGACTTAAGACTCAAGATAACCTCTCTGCTTGTTTGTGACAGCTGAGGTAAAAATAACATGTACAAGTATCATCACTTTCTTTGTTTGTCTGATGTGTTAAATTCCCTAAAATGTTAAAAAATGACACAGATTGTTCAGGGTATATCTGTGGGTTGTTTCTTTTTGGCAAAGGATCAATTTTAGAAGATAGCACAGAACATGGCATGAGTGCTCTGAGTACAATGAGTGTCTACTGGTGAAAGTGATCTTAAGAGACTAATTTGTTGATGGAAAGGGAGCTAAAAGAAAATTATGGTTAGCAAAAGCTTACCGCCTTGCTTTACTTTTTGCAGGGTTTTTAGGACAAGGAGGAGGCGGAAAATAATGCTGTGATTAGTAACTTTCTGTAACAGTAGCAGCTGTATAGAAGAAAACAGCTCTGCTGGAGCCTTTCTGGTCTTCGGGCTGCAGGATGTGTGCCTCATGCCTGGCGTCTACACACCTTTTAAGCTCTAAGGATAATTTACCTTTCCATTTACTCAAACTCTCCTACGAATCTGAACTTGTCTTATGTATACATGCCAAAACTTTAACTTCATATGAAACTTTAAATCCAAGTAAGTAGCTGAGATTAAGCTCTCAGAAGTTGGAACCTGTTTATTTGTATTAGCATGGTGGAAACTAAACCTACAATAGTTAAAAGAACAGAGTAAGTCTTCTCTCTATTTTCCCTTCTCTTTGGAAGTGATACAGATTTTTCTAACAAGGCAGAAGCTGACTTCTTAAAAAATACCATAGTCTCCCTTAGGATGAACTATCAAAAAATCAGAATTGCTATCCAAGAATTCTGCAAAACCATTTAACACATGGTAGAACACAACATCTGTGTCACTGCACTGCTGATGGAACTGCTGCACAAGTGAAAACATGAGGTACAAACTTTAGAAGTAAGCTAGCTAGGTATGACTCAAACTGAAACAGTGTTAGTCAAAGGCTAGAGATTTAGCTAAACGTGCAATGGAACCTACAAGTAGACTGCCATGAGCCTGTGGTGGCCACGCTACACCATTACTACAAATCTTACCATGCCTGCAACTCTGAATGGGTTCTGCGCTTAGTATTTTTTTCTGGAGAGAGATAATTGCTCTTTGGTTGCCAGTATTACTGTCAAAAATAGGTGAGGGTTTTATTTTGTTTTGCTGTCCACCCCTTGTTTATTTGGCCATTTTCTTTGGCATATCTAATATACTGCTCACGCAGATCTAGTCATATGCCAATGAATATTGATAACACATTTCTCCAACTCTGCTTTAGGTATAACACATCCAAATTAAATTCTGGTCTATTTCTGCTATTATTGAGGTGCCTCCTGGAAGATAACCATTATGTTCAGCTAAAAAAAAAAAAACCGGCATATTATTAACCATGTAATGTGAGCCATGACATAGTATTTGATGAAAATAATGCATAAATATCCATGTTCTCTATCCAAGTCAAGACAGAACGCAATCTTTATTTAAGTTACCAGGGCAGAAAAGGAGGAATACAGATAGATAACACACAAACCACTCTGTAATAATTGATTAGATGCCCTGTAATTTGGGCAGTGCTAGCCACAGAAAAGATTCTGAATACTCCTGGTGACACTAGTTGCTTCTGAAGCTTAAGGCAGAGAAAAGAGAAGTAGCAAGCAAATGAAAGTAATTTTTGACTTTAAAACATTTTCAATATTGTACTTCTGCAGAAACCATTTAACTAGGAGAGTGTAATGGAAGTTTGTAGGTTACATATGTTTAAGATACCATATTAATTACTGAAGCTGTAGTAAAGAATCGTAGGCAGTGGTAAGGGAAAAAGGATACATTTACACTGTCCTTAACACAGACACTAAAATTGCCATAGTGCAGAAAACTTAAGAATGTAGGAAAATACAGTGAGTGCCCATTATCTGAAATTAAATTGGTTATATGTCAGAGTTAATTTCCATTACAATGTCTGCAAACACAATCAATATGTTTCAACAGAATTATTCTAGGAAGTGTAAATAAATCACAGTGTTTACATTCTGCATCTGCCTACATTTTTGTAGTACAAACGATGAAAAGAAATAGGTCTGAAAATGTATCCTGGAATACAATTACAGATCATAGTAGTCATCTAGCAGCTAACACAAATACAAACCATGCCTATTCTTCTTCGAAGTGGATTGTGAAAACCGTGTTGTGGAGTTGTGACTGTTTTAACTGAGAAGCAGCACTCTCCTCTTCGGCAGTGCTGTGGGTACTGGCACTTCAATCTGGTATTTACTGCCTTTTAAACCAGTAACTCCTAGCTGCGGTTTGCACATACTGTCCAATCCAAGCGAGTTGTTGTTTCCAAGCAGGAAGGCAGGACACCTCACACTGCTAGAAATGGGCACACTTCTCTCTTCCAGCGTGAGAATTTACTGTGTTTCCATCCACTGCCTTGACAAAAGGAGAGGGAGTATGAAACTAAGTATTTTCAAATGTAATAAATGTGACTTCTCTCAATCATGCAGGATCACTTTGCTTAGCAACATAAAGGTAGGAAGCACTCCATAGTTATAAATGATTTTTCTCTGCTATGTAGTTCAAGTTGTAGAGAGGAAAAGTGTACAGAAATACCATGTTCCTGCTGGAAAGTCAGACAACTAAAACTCTTAATACCTTAGTAAAAGCTTAGTTTGTAGGCACTTTGTATTTTTGAAAGATGCAGTAATTTAAAAGACCATCAGGGCAACAAGCAAAATGGTCTGCCATAGTCATAAGGGTGAAACATTTGTTTAATGGTAAAACACCTAAAAGATCCTTTCACCATCACCATGGTAATTACCTGCTTCAAACCGTACCCAGTTGTTCTCTGCAGGCAAAAATCTGATCAGATTAGTGGTGTGGGTCCATGCAAGTGAAAAGAGAAGATGCTTCCCCCAATAAAAAATAAAAATTTAAAAAATAAAAAAAAATCCCTCTTCACCTGTACCCCTTCTATACCGTATGATTTTACTAAGCCCAGTTACTAGCCTGTCCCATGCTATGCAACAACCACACAATTTGAATCAAATGCTGGTACTCAGGGACGTGATGGAAATTTACAGAGAACTACAGCACACTCTGGACAGAATCCTGTTGTTCCTTATTGCCACACATCGGTTCTAGTGAGTTTGCAGAACTATAGAAAGGACCGTAATTGAATTTTGCAATAGTACTGCGTCTACATACTGTGATCCAGCCGACTTCTGTAGTTACTGAGGAGAGTTATACGATTTCACCTTAACATGCCACTTTGAAACGAATACTCGTTGCAAACTGGCAGATGTTGTATTGCCCATTAGACTGAAAACAGAAAGGTTTGCACAAGGCTTAAAACTCATCAGCATTACTTTTAGTCAGTTTTGATGTATTGCGTGCTTAGTACCGTGATAAAATTTTGAAGTGCTCATCTGATCTTCACCAGAGGCAAGAGGGCTGGCTGCCTCTTGTAGACTGTTTGGAAGAGCCATTAGGGTGAGATGTTTGTTACTGGTCCGGGCCGGTACCTTCTGGCAAAAAGTGCCTGTGCTCTGCCTTCAGCCTGCTGACAGACTGAGCGGCTCACATGCATGGCGCGGCAGTGAGTTTCTGGGACGCTTCGCCGTTTCAAAAACAATTAGGTGGTGTGGGCTCAGTGGGCAAGGCCTCGACTGGCAAAGCCGTGGCACAGGGCTGCTGTGCCTGCGCTCTGTCCGGAACTGGACTGTTCTGTCAACTTCATCTAGACAAAGCGCTAATTCACTAAGGAGGCTGCACAGACCGCAGGCACTTCCCTTCCCCCGGGGCAGGGCAGGCTGTTTCCGGCAAGCTGTAGGCGAGAAGCGACGCGACGGCAGACCCCGCGGCGGGCGCTCAGGGCCCGCCCTGTGGAAGCCGCCCCCCCGCGCCCGCGGAAACTGCCGGCGGGGCGCACCTTACCTCGCTCCGCGGAGGGCCGGCCGAGGGGAGAGAGGTGGCCTCGGCCCGTCGGGCCGGGCGAGCAGACGACTCAGCCCCGACGGCACTCGCACCACACCACGTTGTGCTGGGCTAGCTTGCGCTCACGGTGCCTCAGTGCCCGTCCGCACCACTGCGCGCTTCGTTGCGCGGCCCCTTTATTTATAACGAGGGGCGTTGCAGTCCAGCCCAGCTTGTCCGCTGTGTCTCCCCACCCATCTCTTGGGACAGACCCTCTGACCCGTCTCCCTCCCACTTTCCCCCTTCTACACCCTGCGCCGTCCCCCTCCACTGGCACGCCCGCAGCTGGAGCGTCTCCGTCCGCTGCGTCTTCGGAGGCGGCGGGGCTGCAGCACTCTGCTGACAGTGAGGGCTGCCCGAGGCGAGGTGGCGGGCTGGAGTAGTGTCTCCTGGAGCTGGGCATCGCAGTGCAGAGTTAGCACCCAGCAACTTGTGGTTAGTCGGAGAAGGGCGTCTGCCAGCGCTAGCAGTGCGAGAGGGTGGACATGGAATGCACACTCCTTGCTTCTTTTTTTCCAGCTTTCCTGAAGCAGAGGTCGCAAGAGGCATACGGGCGTTTCTTCTCTAGGAATACCCCGGATCCCCTGTGAGCGCAATCGGCATGCTCGGATCACCACTAGTGAAGTAGAAATATATGTAAAATGGGCATAATAAATCTGCCAAACTTTATTTCCTGAGAGTAGAGGAAAGAAGGAAACGCGTACGTTAAACCCCCTTGGAATACCCATCTCAGGACGTGTGCTCGTCAGGTCGCTGCTGCCTGACATAAAGATAAAAGGACTTTATGTAGGAGGGAGTTTGTTTCTGTTTTTTCTTGATCCAATTAGCTGGCCAGGGAGCAGCTTTCCTGGCAGGATTTTTTATATTGTCACACTTGTCTCTGTTTTAGGATTATTTGACCGTACTTAGGGACAGAACTAGTGCTTCTAATGGAACTGCACAAGTGCAGATTGCTTTGTAGTCTTTTTAGGTAAATTAAGAATGTTTTTTAAGACCACCTTAAGACATGATCTAGGATGGTAATATCTTTCAAAGGTTGGCTGTGTATCACTAATCAGTTCCTAATTACTACAGTAGTGATAGGAGAAAGCAAATCAAGAGGAAACATTTGGATTCTGCAGTAATAACTTTACCTGCAATAATAATTGTTCTTCAGCTTCTGCACATGTAATCAGTGAAGTCTTGTCTGGCTATAATTTGGTTTTGAAACTGTTAGCTCAGGTAGAAATGCAGAAATGAGAGGCATTACATGAACTTAATTGTTCCAGGCTGTGTCTGATGGGCCATGAGTACATTACATGGAGTCACTAATTCACCTGTGACATAATTTTCTTAGCCTGATCTTACGTCATGTCAAGAAAAAAATCCGCATTTTCATCAGAACAGCAGTTAGGATTGAAACAGTCTGTATTGGCAGCGTCCTAACCCCCTGCCACTTGCAGAGTGTGTAATTGGCTTCCTCTCTGAAGAGATCATGCTGAGATATCTTCTGTGAATCTGTACATAGTTCATCATATTTATCACGAGAGGGACCGCAAGCCACTTGTCAGTAAGCACTGTTCAGGCCTCTACAGTTCCTGAAGCTGGCTGCAGCAGTGGGTGCTTTTATTTACATATATGTTGTTGTTTGTACTACATGGGGCTCTGACATATGGGACACATTTTTTCTAGCTGAACAATTCTTTGTACATGTGTGACTGATTACACAACTCTACTGAGTATCTATGTTTTGGTAATTTGTATACTGCTGCCTCAGCCTGTTCTGTGGTAAAACCTGCTGGATAGAGCCTGCTGGAGGGGAGACATCCATAAGATGATGCTTGCAGGTATTTGTCCTCTAGCAGTCTTTCTATTCTCCTAAAGCTAATCAGAAAGAACTGAGGCCAAATCCAAATGCCAGCATCAAACACTGGCTACTTAAAGTCAGAAAATGCCTCTGGATGTGTGAATCACTGTCTGGAATCTAGTGTTCCATTTATTACTTTCTATCACTGCTTTTATTCAAGAAGGTAATGGGAAAGTAGATGGCAACGGTCTTTTTAACCAGAATAAAACAAAAAACAACCAAACAAAAACAACCCCAAACAAACCAAGCCACAAAATTTCTTTAATTGTTGGTTTGGTGTGGTTTTGTGGGTTTTTTTGGTGGTTTGTTTGTTTGTTTGTTTTGTTTTTTTTTAAAAAGATACATATAAAATTGAATTTAAGTCTGTATCTCTCTGTTGAGTTCAGTCCATATCTGGTGGATGTGCACAAAAGATACAAAATGTAATTTTTGAAAAATGTCCTTATTACCAGCAGTTTTGTATCCAGAACCCCAGTAACAAAACTGTAACATGAGGAGGGCTGAAACATGCACTCACTATAGAAATGTAATTTACAGGACCATCCAGTGAATAATAGACTTGATGACTACAATTCTGTTTTCACTGACTTGCTGTAAATAAAGAGGCTTCTTCCTCCCAGAATTGATTGACATGTCTATAACACAGAAAAGGCTTCAGGGAGCAGGTTTCACTCTATTGCTGCCATTAAAGAAGGTGACTGGACGTTTTGATTGCTATCCGATCAAATAGGTAGCTCTTCTAATAGTAATGTTTATTGAAAGCACTACTACCATATTGAGAATAAATGGTTTAAAACAGATTTGCATTGGGACCTTGAAATCACCTTGCCTTTAAAACCCTCTGATTTTTAGTAAATAATACATTTGGAATGATTCACATCTGAACCTTTTGGCTGGATTTTTTTTTTCCTCCTGTTTTCAAGTTTTTCCTGTAAGAATAAGAAGTAGAAAATTATTTTCTTTGTTGAAACCTGATGTTCCATACATAGATTCTCCCATGCTTCTGGGTGTCAAGAGCTGGGCTTGAGGAAGGCAGCACAGGCTGTGATATTTGTGGCATTGCCACTTCTATTAATTGTATTCCTTTTTATGTATTTCTGATACATTTTTCCACTGCTACTTATTTTAGGACATACGTTGGACTTTTGCACGTGTAATATTGCTCTGCATTTGCTTTGAAGAAAATTAGTAATTCAGAGGCAGGTCTTTGCCTGTACTGGAAGCCTGTACATGGCCTGGTAGCAAGCTGACCTGAGTGTGCTTATGGCTTGCATGAAGATAAGAAAACATACAAATGTATTTTTAGCAATAGTTCTTGTAGAATGATTCATTCTGCTACATGACTATTTCAGCCATATCCTAGTTTAGAGAAAAGAAATCAAGAATCCGTCCCAGGTCAATGCATCTATACATATTTAGCCTGTATCTGGGGCTAAACTGTAGCATTTGCTTGATCACCAGCTTGCTGCTGGACTCCTCTCCAGCAGAGGGGGAGGTGGGGGTCAGGAAAGGAAGAGCAGACCCACAAGTTGAAATGAAAATGGGTTTAATGGAAAAGCCAAGCTGCTGCCAATGTCAATACAAAGAATATAAGGTTGCATTCTACTCAGCAAAGGATAGAGAATCATTTCTCAAGAGCCAGAGGAATCCAAGCTCATCAAAGTTCCTGCCTTTATACTGAGTGTGATATTTATGGTATGAGACACCCCTGTGAGCCAGTTCAGGTCAGCCGTCTTGGCTAACTTAAACTACTAAAGGTCTGCAGCCCATGGCTGGGCTGTTATTCTGCACCAGCAACACTCAAGCAATCTGTTCAGATTTGTTTTATCCCCTTTGTCAACGAGCTGTGTTTTCAGAGTGTTCCTTTCCTTCTTGTCTACTATAACTGAATGCTACTGGACAATATTAAGGAAAGAAAATGTTGAAAGGTAAGCATTGTGATTCTTATTGTCCTTCATCCTACATTTGTTCAGCTGTAGGAATAATGTTAGTAGGTTGCCTTGTAGGAATAAGTAACTATGTTACTGTTTTCATCCTCTCTTTATGCAAGACTGTTGGAACCATAAGGATTTGTTCAGCCAGTTCTTAAGCTCCAAGACTACTCTGTGTGTGTGTGTGTGTGTGAAAGGAGGAAAGAGCAGAAGAGGAAGAAATGTCTTTTGGGACAGGCTGAGAAGGTCATTTGCAGATTTTTGAGCAGTAGTCCTGTTGATATCCACAAGGTCTGCATCTCCAGAGCTATGGAAATTTACTTTTCTTTTTTTCCCCCCTGACAAGGTGCTTGAATAATTGCAATAGTTAATCTCTTTCCAGGAAAGTATATGCTTCTAGTCTTCCTTAGCTTGTATGCTTTAATTGTATCCCTTATAATCACCATAGAATACAGCAAAAATGGGGACTGCAACATCCGAAGACTGCATAAGTCAGTGTTTCAAATCTCAGCATTTTCTTTGTTCTTTGAAGTTTAATTTGGTTTATTCTGATAAATAGTAGATTATTTCCTTGTCTGACTTTACTTTGAATTTAGAAAGCTGAACTGAATGAGAAGGGTGTGGCTTCCTAATATTCTAAAGTTTATAAACTAGATCATTAGTTTGACAACAACAACAGCTGCTTTTCGGGATTTTTAACTGTTGCATTCAGTGGCAAAAAGAAAAGAAAAATGGTTTTGGAGTGCAGGAGTTGCTGTGCTGGGTTGCAGTGAGGCCGTACTAGACCCAAGGGTATCCAGTCCTCCATGGGAAGCTACTGTTACGAATGGGAAGTAGTATTAGATAGTTTTATAGGCAGAGGAGGATGTAAACTTAGGAATATTCCTTATTGCTGAAGTAAATCCGTAACTGGTGTGTCAGATCACCAGATTAATGCAGAACCCTGACCCTTCTGCCAGAGCTCTTTCTGCAATAGGAGGGCAGGCGACTTATTGCAGACTTTCTGTAGTTCCTGTACATGTTATTTGGGCTCCTGAGGAAGTGAATGGATCTGTAGAAAGCAGAGGTGACAGAGCAATGTCATTCGCTCACTATCCTAAAAAGTGGATGATAGAGACCAGTATGTACTGGGTGCTGTACTACTGGCAACCAAGACCTGAGCCAGATGAGTGCAAGGCAGCATCCAGGGACTGAGGCTGAGCTCCCTCAGCTGTGCTGCTCTTGCCTTTCAGTCCTCAGGGCCAGGGAACCATAGTCATCTCTTTAAGAAAATGACAGGGAAGAAGAATAATTTGGAAGATATTTATCTTCTTTTGGAGACTTTCTTAATAAAACTGATGTTATGAACCCTTTGCTTGAAAAATTATAGATGGCGGTGTTGAAATAGGGTATTATTCAATAGACCCTTGATACACACCTGATTTCCGTGGCTGCTGCCTTAGTTCATGGAGCAGGACTCTCACTCTCAGGTGCAGGTACAGGCCAGGTGTGTAGGATGTGGAGAGAAAATGCATGGAGGCTGGATTTACTGCTTGTGCTCTACACCATCTTCATAGTCACAGGAGCTGCTGCAAGACCTGCAGCAGTTCCAAAAAGCACATTCCTGTCTTCTTGTGTGGGCAAGATACCTGCATCCAAACTGCATGTAAAGTGGGCTCTGTTTTGCTGCACTGGTTTTTAATTTTCATGTAAGAGCAGACAGTACCGAAGGGCTTTCAATGGCATGATGTGTTTCCTTCCTGTGTACCCTTCCTTTACTGTCTTCATTTGTCTGTCTTGTTCATGTCAAAAATCTGGTGTTTGTTTAAATGAATGAAGCTTACTCTTGATAAGGAACTTTTTACTCTGCTCATGCTGCCTTTCACCTGACTTGGGCACGGAGATACGAGAAGAGCTGTGTTTTCAGTGACTCTGTCAAGCTGGAGTGAAAGTAAGTCTTTTGTGTGGAGGCAAGTTTGGGGGTCTTTCATTTGTCTAACATGTTGCTATGCTCTTGGAAACCAGCCCTTTTGTCTCAGACTTGTAGGCTTTATTTTTAATAGTGTTTCATCACAGACTCTCATAATTTGACTTGGTTTTGCCATTTAAATCTGGTCTGGGGATGTTCACCCATTCTGCATGATTGTGGCCAAGTTCTTTCTGGGAACTGGCAGGAAAATATTATATTATAAATGCATTTTTTAAAATGATACATTGTTAAATAAAATGTTACACAGATCATGTCAGTCAGAAGAATATTTTTTTTGAAGTTGAGCATAAGGCAGTGAACACTAAATGTGATCGTGATCCAAACATCTTTGAAGCTTGGCTCCCATTTCTCTCATTGGCTGTTGGGTCTTTTCTAGATTCAGCTCTGACCTCCACACAGTGCCAGGCTAGTGGCATCGTTTATGTTACAGGTGAAATAAAGACAGGATTTTAGCTAAGAAAGTATTGCTGTAAAAATAATTAGCTTCAAATTCCGAAGAGTTGGAAGCTGCAATTATGGTGGTGAAGTATGTTTGGAAAGGCTTTGTGATTTATTCTCAATATGTGATGCTACATGTGAACTGAATTGAGCACAGTTAGTAGGGGAACACATTGTACCCCTTAGAGTTCTGAAGCAAACTTTACATAAAAATTACGTTCAGGGTAGAATGGAGTTAAAACTTGAAAGGAGCATATTAAATATTGAAACACAGAGCTTCTAAGTTGTAAAATTTGTGACTGCTGCATATGTGGTTCTCATAATGTGCAGCAGAACAGGATGGTTTGGGCGCCTTCCGTTGACATGTTAATGATTTAAAGCTCTTACAGGTCATGAGAACTATCTCATTTAATTTTTAACTGATCATAAAATTATTAGTTTCTGGAAAAGGCTGTGGTTATGGTAAAGCAAGATGTTGTTTGCTTTGCTTAATCGTCTCCGAAAAATGAGTTTGGACTAATGTGTAATTAGTGATTTTAAAAAACATCTTTTTCCACAACAGCAATTGTGACATTCAATTGTGGTAAATTTAAATTCAGTCTGAATTCATAAAAAACACATTTATCCTTTGGAAGAAGAGGAAGAACAAAAACTGGTGTTTGAGCTGTCTGCCTCTTTTTGAGCCTTAATCATTGTGGTCAACATTTACTGGAGAGTGTGCAGTGTTATCAGTGATATTACTATTTGAGAAACTCTCTTCTCCAACGTAACTGTGGAAAGACTTGGATTCTGGAATTCTGTAAATTTGCCAAGTTGTGCAGCTATAAAACTCACAACATTATTTACCACATTCTTTGAGCTAAATAGAAGGAGAAAAATGGATTTTCTCCATGTATATTGCTTGGAGAAAACAATGTTATCGAATTAGAAGAAGAGTTTGTTGTTTCAGAAAAAGAAATGTAACTAACAGCAGAGTATTTAACACAGAAGAATTAAGCAGCTTCTTTGGTTCTCTACATAAACCCATGATTTTTTCCCCTTCCTCACTAGCGCAGTTAAGAATGAGAATAGTTGTGTCTGGATATTCAGTTGTGCCAGGCATATATTGGTCATCAACCTAACCCTGCGCAGTTCCTGTGGGACAAAACCAGACAGGGCAGAAGTACTATTATTGTCATCTGACAGGGTGATTAGGCCACTTAATCACTCAGTAACTTGCTAGAGATTCTCAGGAAGCTTCTGGCAGAGTGAAAATTCGCCACCCTCCCCCCGCTGTCTCAGTCACAGAGCAATGTTGTCTGCAAGTCACTATGGTCTGAGAACCAGCACTTGACTATAAAGTTAGTATAAATAAGAGCAAACATTTTATAAAGTAAGACAAGAAGTAGTTAAGATTCCAACACTCTTCAATTGATCATGTTAAAAATAGGTGCAGCTTTCCAAGTATGGAGTGTACCTTACCTACTGTAGAGGTAACCCTTTGCAAATCTGTTTCACTTCAATCAAAATCTAATCAAAGTACCCAGTATGCTACTGGAAAGGTGTGTATGAGCTACAGAATGAAAGAGTTTTACTTTTTATTGCCTCATGTCACTACTTAGACCCATATAAGGGCTCAGTATGTCCTGGCAGAGCAAAAATGAAGGCAAGGAATACCCACTGTGAACATGGGTAAATGACTAGAAAATGGGAGCTACCATTTTGCAGGAATTCTCCAAATTTTGCAATGTGTTTGTCCTGAACTGGAGCAAACAGTTGGCCTTTCTTGCAAAGGGAAAATTTTGGAAAAGACTGGTCTGGAATAACTGATTTGAAAGGTGATAGTATAAAATCATACACATGTTGTGGTAAACCAGTATATGTTGGGGACTGACCTGTTGGAGAGCAGCACAGAGGAGAGGGACTTTGGGGTCCTGGTGGATAGAAAGATGACCGTGAGCCAGCAATGAGTCCTTGTGGCCAGGAAGGCCGATGACATCCTGGGGTATATTAGAAAGGCTGTGGTTAGTAGGTCGAGGGAGGTTCTCCTCTCTGTTTACTCTGCACTGGTGAGGCAACAGCTGGAATATTGTGTCCAGTTCTGGGACCCTCCGTTCAAGAAGGACCTCAGGGAACTGCTTGAAAGAGTCCTGTGCAGAGCTGCAAAGATGATTAAGGAGGTGGTACATCTCCCTTGAGAGGAAAGGCTGAGGGAACTGCGGCTCTTTAGCTTGGGGAAGAGGAGACTGAGGGGTGGCCTAATTCATATTTATAAAGATGTGCAGGGCGAATGTCAGAAGGACATAGCCAGGCTCTGCCTAGTGATGTCCAATGATAGGTCAAGGGGCAATGGGTGCAAGATAGAGCAGAGGAGATTCCATGTGAACATCAGAAAAAACCTTTTCACTGTGAGGGTGACCGGAGAGGTTGCGGAGTCTCCTTCTCTGAAGACTTCAAAACACCCCTGAATGTGTTCTTACGTGACCTACTCTAGGTGATCCTGCTCTGGCAGGGGGTGTTGGACCAGATGATCTTTCAAGGACCCTTCCAACTCCTAACGTTCTGTGATTCTGTGAAATACACATTATTTAGGACAGTATGAAAATCAAAGGATATTTTTACCCTTGAAAAACACATCATTGCTCCATTGGAGCAGCTTACCTGATCAGAATGATTCTGTCGTTGCACAAAGATCGCTAATGAGAATTTGTCTTTTAGTGCTTCAGTGCATGTGAAGTATTTGTTTTGTTTAAATGGTATGTGATTGTAGCATAAAAATGTATTTAAAAAGCTTTGAATAATCACCTCGGATCAGTAACATATTTTAATGCGTTTTATACTTTTATGACTCCCATCAATAGCTTAATGACGATCTTTGATGTATCATCCTTTGCAATATGAAAGTCAGTTTCTCGGTGTGTTGTATTGGTGCTTACAAATTTATTTTTCCAAAAACTGTGAATCTTGATTGCAATGCTCTAGAACCAGTTTGGAGTGTTTGCATTACAGGCAGAACTTTGAGTTTGGTCCAAATTTCAAAGCGTAAAATCCACCAGAGATTCGCAGATTTATACGTTCAGTATGCATTTTGAAGTGCCTCCATTGCAGAGTTGGAAGAGCACCTGAGTGACAGACTGTTGGAGGAGTCTCCAGCTCCTGTACCTGTGCATGTAGCAGGAGCTCCCCTCTCTTACCTGCAAAAGCTTTGTATTCTAGGGCTGTGACTGGGAACAAAGACTCTTCTGCTGTGCTTCCCTCTGCTCCACCACTACATGTCACAGAGGGCGAAGGGCCCAGGAAAGCACTGTGACACTGCATAAAAATCATGGTGGGCACTACTGGGGCAGAGAGTGGGGGGACGAGGCTAATCAGTGGGGCTAACTACACCCTTGAAACCATTTCCTTTCGTGGTTAATGAATTTCTAGAAGACCTGGTTATTTGTGCTAATTTTGGTTATTAATGGTTCGAAGAATCAGGAGCTATCTGTATATGATAACACATGATTTAGAAGTCCATTTAAGGCGGCTGCATGCTTTATGTAAATCTTGACCAGAACACACGGTCACCCCAGTTTGTAAGTCGTCATCTCCATGCCCTTAGCCTAGCCCGGCCAGGCCAGGGTGTGCCTTTGGCAGGATGGTTGCAGAGCTTTCAGACAGGATCTGTTCTAACAGCACGTGTTGGGGGCTGGGTTGTTTATCCAGACATTGACTGTTTTTCCAAAAAAGTAAGAGTAGTTCCTAGGCAACCTTAATGACCAGTAAGGACATGTAGTTTGTTCATAATTTAGATGACTTCAGCTTGTTTACTGTGACGTTTGGTTTATTGCAGTGGGCTGGCTTATTAACACTAAACTATGTAAATATGAGGACAAGAAAAACAAACCACCAGAAGATCACAGTGTAGTTATCAGGCTATTTTTTTTCCTTGAAAGTGCTTTTATTGAATAGGTTTATATTGTTAAGTTTTTAACCCCAAAGAGTAGCAGCATTTAGAACATTTTGATCTGAAGAAGATATGAATTGCAGAAGGTGAATGACAGTTCCGTAAAGTCTCTTTTAAGTGTACCTACAAGCATACAAATGTAGAGACATGTAAGCATATCTAATTACCTCTATTCTCTGTATACTCACATAAGCATCTGTAAGAAAACAATGCTGTGTGTTATAATTGTTATTCGTGAATTTTTTTTTTTTTTCCTCTCCAAAGTACAGATCTGTGGTTTTGATATGGTCACCCTTTATAGCAGAGTTTGGACTACTAGACTTAGGAGGACAATTCTGGTCATAATGACTGATGTTCTTAATTTTCTTCTGAGAGGCATACATAAAAGGTTAGGATCACTCTGTTACGGTCGGCAATCATTAGAGGTTGAAATCATCTAGTGAGTGGTGTCAACATGTTGAAATGTTGCTAACATCAAAAACTAGTACAAAGACATATAAATCCATTTAGAAATGTGCTTCCTCTATAGAATTGGGGAGTGAGGCTGTATTTATGAACATGTTTAGTCAATTTTTAGAAGACTAGGAAACAGAATGTGTTTCTGCCATTCCTAGTTTATATTCATCCCACAGTCCATTTTCCTAACCAGTCTGCAAGGATTTGGATGCCTGTTTTCTGAAAGAAAAGCTGACACAGCTCATCTGGAACAGTGTTATACCACTGAAGGAATGTAGAGGGCTTTTGAGCAATTGGTGTAAAACGTGCTTACTACCTCTGTTTGATATGGAAGTCTAAAACATAGACACTTATCAACCTTAGTGAATCGATGTGATCACCTCAACCTCTGTAAGTGGCAAGTACACTTCTTTGTTCATATTTCAATAAGCTATTTATAGGTATGATGATTCTGCATGTTTTTTCAGGAACTATTCTTTTGTAGTGTTTGAGTCTTTAGCTTTGAGCATAGGATTATAACCACGAGAGATTTACTTGAACAATAGAGCAAGCTGACTGGAAACAATGTCTGTTTTGGTGTAACTACATTAAAAGGAAAAAAAGAGCGAATCCATACAGGAAAGTGTAGCTCTGTGATGTAATAATTCTTTATCAATTCACAGAAGGAGCAACATTCTTGGTAAACTGTCTTGTATCTGAGCAATGTGAAATCTACAGAGTATGCTTTCTTTTGTTTGTTGGGGTCTTTTAAAGCCAAACAGTGCCATTCTATTTCCCACAGAACTGTCTTTTGTTTTCTACTCTTCCTATTTCTGTAGGTCTGGGGAAAGGTAGTTCTAATGTGAAGTGAAGTGAAAGAACCTGGTGCTAGGAATATAGGGTTTTACTTACCTGGAAGTTACAGCTGTGGTGATCTCTCCAGAATTGCAGTCGGAGAAGCTGGTGAGACAGCTTTCTGATGCATCTGACAGGTCACATTTTCACTGCAAGCTTTGAGTCTTAACAAGAATCCAGAATTCATGAAGGTCATACAGTTGGGAGCAGAAAGAGTTTTTGCCTCACCAAATAGTATGTGTACAGTGGGTTTCAAACTATGAAAAGTCTTGGACCAGGCTGTGCCAGTTGTGTTGCAGTTTAGGGTGTGAGTCAGCTTTGCATGACACTACCAATAGCACCCAAGGAGAGATTTTTCAGATAAACTTGTCACATTGCTCTTGTGTTCTTTATGCTATATCCGAAGCAAGGATGAAACAGTGCTTGTTGTAGGGAACTTAAGATGGAGACTTGTAGAGGTCAATCTCTGGATGTTAGGGCAGTGTTGGTCTTGGGCAGGCTGCTCTGAAGCGAATCAGGACCTCTCTGTACAGTCCGTAAAGTTTTATTCATAGCCGTCTTGATAGGAGGCCTTCTGCAACCAGCTTATTACTCTGTCTTTTGTAAAGGGTATTCCACCTTTTAGCAGTGGTCACATCCAATCTCTTTCATTGCCTTTTTCTCTCCTCTTCTGTTAACTTTGTCTGCTTTTCTTCCTGGCGATTTTGCTTCCTTAGTACCCCCAAATCTTTCTTCATTTACAGGATTTGTCTGCCTCTGCACATTTTTTTTTTTTTGTCCAGCTTATCTGCTCTGAGGAAAGTAAAAGAATAAGGTTTGTTTATCTTTTTTAAAGAACTATTTAAAAAGAGCATTACCATTGTAGGAAAGCTTGCAATAATCAGGAAATGAAAGAGAAGGAAGAACATCAATTCACGAGCAGATATTTTTCCTGTTTCCATGCATTCTCAATTTAAAAAGGCTCTTGGTTTTCATAAACTCATAGAATGCTTTAGACTGGAGGGGACCTTTTGAAGTTTATCTAGTTCAACACCCCCACCCCCCCCTACAGTGAGCATCTTTAAGTAGATCAAGTTACTCAGAGCCCTATCCAACCTGACCTTGAATGTTTCCAGGGATGGGGCTTCTATCACTCTCTGGGGAACTTGTTCCAGTATTTTACCATACTCCCTGTATCTAGACTAAATCCCCCTCTTGGTTTAAAACCATCGCCCTTTGTCCTATTACAAGAGGCTGCGATAAAAAGATTGTCTCTCTGTGTCTTCTAAGTACTGAAAGGCCACAATGAAATCCCCCTGCAGCCATCCCTTCTTCAGGCTGAACAGCCCAACTCTCTCAGCCTGTCCTCATAGAATAGATGCTTCAGACAGTCCTGATTTCCTCATCAGGAAAAGCTCTGCAAATCAGAAATTGCTATTATCTTTTCCCTTCTCGGCTTTTCTTCTATGTTACTTTACTGAAATCTCACAAATGCTTCTCACAAATGCTTGCAATCTCCTATCCCCAGGATCTCCATGGTTCATTTTGAGCCTTTCTTGGAAGACTTATATTAAAACAGCTGGTGCTTGCAAATGCATTTCAACCACGAGGAATGCTTTCTGCTCTGTCACCTGTTTTTTGTTTGGTGTTTGGTTGGTTTTGTTGTTGTTTTGGGGTTTAGTATGTTTTTCTTGGTGAATGTTTTGTTTTGATTTAACATTCCTGTATCACCTAAAATATGCCTTAAGGGAAAACAGTCTGCTTTGAGGGAAGCTCTTAATTCTGTTTTGGTTAAGTGAAAAGCGATATCATGAGATTTAAGTGGCCTTAGTAGTGAAAGTCATAAGTCAGAATTTTAATGCTGCTGCAGAGAAAACCCAATTTAGTAGAACAAAATTGGCAGAAACAAATAGCAACAGGATTTTGTTTAAAATGTTATTTTATTAAAAAAGTGGTGAAATTGGTCAATATATAAATGGAAAAAGAACTCATCAGAAAACCAAAACATTTCTAGAAAAAAATACCTGCCTGTTCAGGCACACAGATTCTATCGGTGTGTAATTTCCAAGTCTTTAAATGCAAAGATTATATGAATACTCTGTCTTCCTTTTTCTTATGGTATGATTCTAAGAAATAAAGGTGTGAACACTGCCTGATGTATTTCATGCTGTTCTGAGCTGTCTCTGAGATGCCTGGTGTTCACCAAAATTAATTTTTGGCTTTGTCCATTTTACATGCCGCATTATAAAGAACATGGGAGGTTACTGCAGTATTGGTTTTCAAATGTGCCTCAGTTTAGCAGTTTGCTGGCAACTCTTTGGATTAGGGAGACATGCTAGAGCTACAGGTTAACCCAATGGAGTGTGAACAAAGAACCGAGATAGCTCAACTACCACGTCCACAGAGCAGTGTGCATGGCAGATTTTCACAAGCTGAAAAACCTACAAATCCTGAGAAATAAACCAGTTCTGTTCAAACACAATGAGAGGACACAGAGATGGCAACTAGGGAACAAAAACATTTGAAATGTATAAAAGGTTACAGGAAGGGTTTGGAAGATGATACCTAGAGGAAGTCTGTGCACCTGGAGAGGCCAGATTCATTATTCCAACCCCATGACTGTGTAGGTAGACAAAAGCTAACAGTTTCTAAGAGTTGTGGATGTTACTTCTCTGACATCTCCCATGACATCCTAGTGAGCAAACTCTTGAAGTGTGAGATGGAAGAGCAGACTGTGAGGTGGATTAGGAACTGGTTACAAGACAGAATTCAAAGAGTGGTAATCAGTGGTGCCAGGTCCAGCTGGAGAGCTGTAACTAGTGGAGTCTCCCAGGGATCAGTGCTAGATCCAGTGCTGTTTAACATCTTCATCACTGACATTGAGGGGACACTGCTCAGCAAGTTTGCTGCTGACACCAAACTGGGAGGCTTGGCTGATACAGCTGAAGGCTGTGCAGCTATCCAGCGAGATTTGGACAGACGAGAGCTGGGCAAAGAGGAACCAAATGAGGTTCAACAAGGACAAGTGCAGAGTCCTGCACCTGGGGAGGAATGATAAACTGCTGGGTACAGTACAGGCTGGGAGGTGATCTGCTGGAGAGCAGCCCTGTAGGGAGGGACCTGGGAGTGATGGTGGATAACAAGTTATCCATGGGACAGCAATGTGCCCTTGTGGCCAAGAAGGCCAATGAGATCCTGGAGTGTATTAAGAAGAGTGTGTCCAGCAGATCAAGGGAGGTTTTCTTCTCCCTCTACTCTGCCCTGTGGAGACCCCATCTTGAGTACTGCCTTCAATTTTGAGCTCCCCAGTTGAAGAGCAACAGGGATCTGTTGGAGAGGGNAGCTCCCCAGTTGAAGAGCAACAGGGATCTGTTGGAGAGGGTC
>VWYK01104554.1:0-10355 GCA_013399775.1 Semnornis frantzii
GTGATTCTACTTCACCACAGTGCAAGAACCACTCCTACACTTCACCCTTTCCTCAGCAGTACAGGAAGCAATGTTCCTGGTTATTGCCTGGAGTCAGTCACAATCTGGGGACCATGGAGGCTTCACCATGATTCTCACACACTCTGAGCTGCTTTTGCTGGTGTTCAAAGGGCCAGGAAAGCAAACCAGACCCAGGGCCACAACTGAACCTGAGCTGAACCTTAAAGAGGCATCATCTGCTCTGCTCTCAGACAGAGGTCAAGGCTTGAAACTGTCCCACATTCACTTCACCTTCTCCTTCCACCTGGATGTGTGCCTGTGTGATCTGCTATAGGTGACCCTGCTCTGGCAGGGGGGTTGGACTGGATGAGCTTTGGAGGTCCCTTTCAGCCCCTGACATTCTGTGATATTCTAAACAGATTAATACAAAGCACATTAATATAAAACTCTCCTTCAAAATGAGGAGACAGTAACACACTGGAGGAGAACTGAAGGCTGTCACATAGCTGACAGGAAAACCAGCATTAAATTTAGAATGGAAACATGCACAATGTTGAAAGTCTGACCAGAGTGGGAAATCAGCAGAAAGGAGTCAAACACACCACACTTCTTGGAGCTAAAGAAGACGTGGAAGACAAGATCTGGAAAAGTGGGTTTGTAGAGACAAGTCTGAAGAGAGTGGGAGAAGAAGCACTACCAAGACCCAACTCTCCCTGCAGCACCAGAAAAATTTCTCATCTACTAGTAGACGATACGTTTTACAAACTAAAAAAGCACCAGGAGTTGTGAAAACCAGCCAGGGAAACAAAACTGTTTCCTGTTCTCCTTTAACTGGAGGGAGGGAAGACATTAATCCTAGAGATGGATGTGAACTTTGTGCTGAAAGGGAAAACATCAATCTGGGGAACATGAGGGAAGCCATTAACCATGGGCTGCAGAAGTGTGAGGCCCTTTGGCACCTAAAAGAGCAACCAGAAGGCAGTATTTTTCCAAAGGAGAATCTAGGGAATGTTTGTCAAGGGCAATGCATAGATAATGAAGCTTATTCCTGCAGATAGAAGCTGAAGGGAATAAAAACAACTAACAGGGCATGCCCATCTGGAGTCCTGTGTGCAGTTCTGGAGCCCCCAGCACAGGAAGGACATGGAAGTGTTGGAGCTGGTCCAGAGGAGGCCACCAAGATGCTCAGACAGCTGCAGCAGCTCTGGTCTGAGAACAGGTTGAGACAGTTGGGGCTCTGCAGCCTGGAGAAGAAAAGGCTTCCAGGAGACCTTAGAGTAGCCTTCCAGTATCTGAAGGGAGCTCCAGGAAGGCTGGGGAGGGACTATTGACAAGGTCTTGCAATGCCAGGACAAGGGGCAGTGTGTTTGAAGTGTCAGAGGGGAAATTGAAACTGGATGTTAGGAGGAAGTTGTTTGCAGTGAGGGTGGTGAGACACTGGCACAGGTTTCCCAGGGAGGTGTTGAAGGCCAGGTTGGCCAAGGCCTTGAGTGACCTGTGGGAGGTATGCCTGTCTATGGCAGGGGATTGGAACTAGATGATCCTCGAGGTCCCTTCCAACCTTACCATTCTGATTCTATGCTCAAAAGAATGGAGTGAGAAGTGCAACTGCGAGGGCAACTTCAGCTCTTCATCCCAAAGCCCTATAAAGCTCACCACCAAAGGCATGCCCAAACAGGAGGAACCAAATGCCAATGAGTTCTGAGAAACCATTAGCTTCAACCTGCCTGTTTTAGGGGACAGCATGACTATGTATTAGCTACCTGTGCTGTAAACCATGCAAGGCTTGGAATCCTTGAGCAGTGCTCTAAGCAGAGCTCTTTTGCAGTGCCCCAGCGTCATTTACTACACCATACCTACTTCACACATTTTTACTCTTGAGTTTCAAATTTATCTTTGGTTCACAGCTTTGTAGCACTTCGATTGTGCTTGGAAGATAGTAAAGCTCAGCAAACAGAGACAAAACTTCAGCAGAATGGTTAAGTTCTGCTAACTTTAACCATTACATTGTATCCATAAAAGCCAAAACCTTTCAGGTGTCTTTAATTCAGCACAGTCTCGAAGCAATGCGACTACCTTGGACCAGCAGTGAGAACAGAGTTAAAATAAGCTGCCCTGCATGGCTCTGACAGAGAGAAGCATTTACATGTGTCTGTGCACCATCACAAACCACTTCCAGTATCAGGTACTTCTTATCTTCAGGAATTAATTCAAGGGACATAAGCTTGGGCAAAAAAAAAAAAAAAAGGACCAAGAATGCAAACAGAGCCTTCCCTGCCACAAGAAGTTCAATTAGCTGACCTGAAACCCACTAACCCAATCCCATCTGCTGTGCTGACACACACAAATCACTTTACAGCATGCTAAGATTGATCCAGCTGAACACTGATATGGAATCAATCAAAACTGAACCTGTTATGCCGAGTGAGAATTACCTGATGTGAGCCTGCCTCACTTTCTGTGTACATTTAAATCTTAATTAGCCTTAATTAAGTCTGTACAACATCCAGGTGTGAAAAAGAAATAAAAGGTTACTCACAGAATCACAGAATGCTCTGGGTTGGAAGTGACCTCCAAGGTCACCCAGTTCAAGCCCTCTGCAGTCAGTAGGGACAACCTCCACTAGAGCAGGTTGCCCACAGCCCTGTCCAGCCTCACCTTGAACATCTCCAGGGATGGGGAAATCACCTTAGCACACTCTGGAATAATCTGGCTGGAAAACAAGCTCCTTTCTCCTCTGCAATCCACAGCAAGCCAGACCTCAGCTCTGCTTGCAGCTCTTTGACTTTCAAATTCATCCCCTGAAGGGGAACTTGGGTACAATCTGAATTCACATGAAAAATGCACAGCTCCTAACTGATCTAAACCAGCACAGACTGACATTTAAGATGAAGTATGACTGTACCTTTGCAACTGTGACACTGCAGTTTTGTACTGCAGAGCCTGACAGAGGTTCAGCTAAAGACTTGTTCGGGCCACAGGAAGTTTAGAGTCATGGCAGAAGCACTATCAGCAACAAGGCTCCCTAAAATGAGACCACTTTACCTCCCAAAAGAGGGACAGATCTGTTGGAACAAGTCCAGAGGAAGCCACAAAGATGCTCCAAGGGCTGGAGCAGCTCTGCTGTGAGCACAGGCTCGGGGAGCGGGGGTGTGCAGCCTGGAGAGGAGAAGGCTCCAGGGGGGCTCCCCCTGCCTGGAGATGTTCAAGGCCAGGTTGGATGGAGCCTTGAGTAACCTGGGCTAGTTGAGAGGTGTCCCTGCCCATGGTAGTGGAGTTGGAGTAGATGATCTCTGAGATCTCTTCAAGCCTGAGCTGTTTGGCGATTCCATGAGAAGCAAAAATACTGACATTTAAAAGCCTCTAAAGGAGCCATTTCTTATCTCTGAGGCACAAAGAAGTGTACACATGGTTTAGATTGCTTAAAAAAAGAATACAATGGACCGCAAGGACTAGAGTAAGAATTTAAACCGATGCTGCAGAAATCTATCTGGACAAGTGAGACTTCACTCAAGCCTTCCCCGTGCCTGGAGGTGTTTTGATGAAGCAGAGACGATGCTGAGGGCCTGGTACAGTTAGAGAATGGTTGGACTGGATGACCTCAAAGGGCTTTTCCAACCCAAACGATTCTATGAAACGACAGAATGTGTTTAGTAGGGAACCCTGCCTGGATCCCAGGAAAAATACCAATAACCACCTGGGCCTCGGAAGCCTCTCTCGGGCAGCACAGCACGGCAGAGCCTGCAGCGGTGTGGATGTACTGATGCCAACATCTCCCTCGCGTTAGGCACAAACGGATACAGTCCGGAGGCAGCAACCCAAAGTACGCCTACGCGAGGGGGTTTATTTCTGCATGGCAGAGCAGCGGTCACGCCGCTTCAAGGAGCGCCAGCACAAAGCTCTCCGCTACCCCCGGCCGAGCGCGGGCTGGCGGCAGTCGGTAACGGGTAGCTCCTGCTCGAGGTGCCAGGGCAGCATGGAGAGCGCAGAAGGGCGGAGGGCAGCCAGCCGAAGGCAACCACGCTGCCTGCAGGGCAGCCAGCGGGGCTCCCGGGACCCAGCCAGCAACTTCCCAGGGGCGGCCGGGCCCGAGGATAAAGCCAGGCGAGAGTCTGCGGAGCGGGAAAGGCCGGGGGAAAGCTGTGCCCGCCCTCACCGCTCCCTGGGCCCTGCGCACACCGCCTCGCTCCGGTCCGCCTCACCGAGGGCCACGCACCGCCGCGGGGCAGGCCTACAGCAAACGCACCGACCCGACCCGACTCCACCCGGCCTCCCAGCTTCCCGTCCTAGAGAAAAGCACGACCCGAACCCACCAGGCGCTCCAAGGAGACAGGGAGGGGAGGAAAACGGAAAGACGTCGGGGAACGGCGACCGCTCCCGCCGCCCGCGTCCCTCCGCGCTCCCGCCGTCACCTAGCAACAGGTGAAGCAGTGCCTCATGCGCGTCCCCGGCCGCACAAGAACCCGTAAGGGCCTCCCGCTCGCAATACCCCGAGAAGCGCATGCGCGGTGGCAGAAGTCACCTCCTAGCGGCTGTCAGCAGAGCTGCCATCGAAACCGCTTCTCCGCTTCAAACGAATGGGGAGGGAGCGGATAACAGCTGCAGCGAGCGCCAATCGCTGCCGGAGGCGAGGCACGCGTGGCCTCTAGGCACCATGGGAGCTGTAGTTTTTCGCCACCCCTGGGCGGCGGCGGGGGCGGCAGCCGTGACTACAGACCCCAAGAGGCAGTGTGGGGCCGGCCCTCCGCGCCCCGCCCCTCCCCAGTGTCTCGGCGCTGTCGCGGCTCCGGTTGCGCTGTAGAGGTGACCTCGGGGCTGCTGGACGGACTGCTCGTTTCAGCTATGGTCGGTACCGCTCTCCCGAGCCGATAAATGCTCCGTTTAGGCAGGGAGTGGGGTGGGATAGGATAGTGGGTGGTTTGTGTTCTCTCGCCGGGGTGACTGGGGCAGAGGGACTCCCCTCAGGCAGGGGGTGGCTGTGAAATGGCGCCGGCTCTCCCTCTCTGCCCTGTCTGTCTCTCACTCTCCTGTTTCTGTCTTCCTCTTTCCTCTCCCTTTGTCTCCTTCTCCCGTTTTTCTTTCGTCTCCCGCTCCGCCGCGGCAAGTGCTGGGGGTGACTCGAAGGTGTTCTGGGGGCCTAGCGCCGGGCTAGAACTCCCCGCAGACCTCCGCCAAGGCCGCGCCGGGCTGACCTTACTTCAGTCTGGGGACGCGGGGGTCCGCGCAGGGCCCTGCAATAACGACCTGGTGTCGCCTCAGCCTTCTCCTGACTGGAGTACGAAGGAGGTCATCTGGCGTTCCCGCTGCGGGTCCCCCCGGCATGGCGCAGCCAGCCTGCTGCAGGCCTTACAGAGCCTGGGGACGTGGCTTTCGGAAAGATTCCTGCCCCTTAACTGCATAAGACGTTAAAGGCTCTGGTGTTAGCTCAACGGGACGTGTGGAATGCTTTCCTCTCATGTTTCCTGCCTGCATGCTGTCACAAACCCAGCTTTTGTGTGTGTGGGTTCTCCGAATGGCCAGCGTGCCCCTACCTATGGCAGGGAGTTGGAACTCGATGATCCTTGAGGTCCCTTCCAACCTTACCATTCTATGATTCTGCACCGGGGCAGCACAGGTGCCCCGGGGTGCCTTGCACTTCTGTGGCATAGCTGTTTGCACACAGACTTTGCCTTCCTTTATAACGGCCCACTTTTTTTTTCATACTTTGTGCATTATTCAAACCTTTCCCTTTGGTACATTACTATAGAAAAGATGTTGGCACGCTCTGTGGCATCAGCTCCACACTAAAAATACTGAAATTTGTAAATTTGCCTGTCCCAATTTTCCACTCTAATGTCTCCCCAGGAGTGACCACAGGGCAGCAAGTTTCAATCTGAACCTGAGCGTTCCAGAATGTTGACTCTCATGAATTTGCCAGTCTCCAGGAGAACTGCTGTTTGAAATTTACTTTGGTCCCCAGACTTTGTAGAATGCCACAGGTTTTTGTCTTCCTTTCCGCTACTTTAATTATGCATTTGACATTGGGCAAGGTTTTTAAGCTCCTGAAACAAAATCCTGCCTGCAGCTAAGTAAAACAGGAAAAAAAAAAAATTAAGGCCACCTGCCTCAAGGGCATTTCTTAAGGAAAGAGTTCCTTTGGAATTTGGTCTCTGAAACCCAATGCTGCTAGTGTTACTGAGGTGCACAGCTGTCCTGCTGATACTTCCTACCGCTTTTCAAAACACGTTTATCATTAGGAGATCATAAGGGCAAAGGGAACGTTTTTCTAGGCAGGCTCTGGACTTTTGAGGAGATACAGTTTAAATTCAGTGCTGAAAGCATTCCTGTCAGGCAAGGTGAGATTGCTTAGTTGGCTCCAGTATTTGAGGGTGATGTTGACTTGATTATCTTTTACAAGCAGTTCATCAGCAATAACCCTTATGGACGTCTTTTACGACCGTAATTACTCATGCAAAGTCCATCAGCCGTGTGGACTGGACGCTGACTTTCTCCTTCCTACAGTTGCTAGATCTTGGGATATTTAATTAAACTCTTCCACTGAACCTTTGTACCCCCTGCATCAGTTTCGCAGTGCAGTGCTATTTCCACACGTGGCTCTAAGACTTTGCTAGTATGAGCAGTAATGGCAGAGATCCTTTAGGCACCATATTCTTAAACCAAAGGCATTAAATCCTCCGTTGTCTCCCCAGCTTGATACTGGAAGGTTTACTTCTGTGTGGTAATTTCTGGGCGGGGGGAAACCTACCCTGTGCTGGGTATCTGGGGATACAACGTTCACTTTATTTTGCTTTGAGCTTTGTTATCTTTCATGCTCTCTTTTTTCAGATGTACCTCTGGAGGGTGTGGAGTGAGAAAGGCTTTGAAGCTATTTAGTTCAGTGAGATTTGGGTGGATTTACCCTCCAGTTCCAATGTACCTGAGAGTGACTAAAGGTCACCTCTGCAGTTAGCACAGAGTGAAAGTGCTGTTATCAAAGGCCAGTGCAGGGGCCAAGCCACGGGATGAAGTGCAGAGGCTGCAGCTGCCACTATGGAGCTAAGCACTGCTCTGACCCCACCACCTCAGCAGTCTACTCCGATAGTACTACTCAGGCCAATTCTTAGGCCTGACAGAAGCTTTCCAGGGAGAGTTAACTACACTGTGTAAGGAGTGTGGCATTTGGGGCTTGTTAATCCAGCTTCTGGAATGAAGAGAAAGTGTGCAAGTGTCAAGGCTCATAACAGGGGCAGGGCTAGGGGCTGCTGGGAAAGCTCCTGTGAAGCCAGAGGACTGAAGGCATGGAGAGAACAAATGAGTAGGCAGAACTCCTTCCGTTGTTTTAGGTGGTTACCTCTTCCTTCTTCCAGGCCAAAATGGGAGAACAGTAAGGAGATACCATGTTCTGGGAACATGCAACTGAGTCATCACTGAAGGATGTTTTTGTTTTGAAACAAGGCTATATCATAGGTCTGTCTCAGTTTAAAATAAAAAAACCCTACTGCTTGCCTGTTTATCTTCCTTCCCTCTCTGGTTAGGCTGATGAATAGATTGATTTTTTTAATGTCTAAAGCAGATTGGCTATAAAGTGGAAAACAACTTTCTTTTTGGCACTGCTTTGGCCTGGCTCACAGATTGCAGAAGAGGAAGAGCCTAATTCTAACTTCATAGCATCTTAATTTCATCCGCTGGAACTTCAGAAATCAATGCTCAGTGGATTTCAGGCAGCATGGCATTCACAAACCATGGGTCTGTGTGACTTCTGGAGCAGCATGCTTCCCAGGACCACTTCTGATATCTTGCTGATAGGGGATTTGGCCAGGCCAAGATTTTGCAGCAAAGCAATTTCCCAATACTTGTTTCCCAAACTAATTTGATAAACTGCCCAAAAAGAGCTCTCATCATTCCAGTTACTTGAAGTGCAGATTCCCCTTAAAAACCTGCAGAGAAGTTGATTTCAAAACCTTCATCTGTGCTGCCCATCATCTTTCACACATTGTGGTACAGACGTGAAGCTGCCCTACTCAGAGTACCCAAACGAGTTCTGAGGTCTGAAATGTCAACAATCAACTCCCTGCATTCCTTCCCTCTCCTGATCTGCCCAGCTGGGAAGGATCAGAGACAGAATGGTTTGGATTGGAAAAGTCCTTTAGGATAATCCAGCCCATCCATTCTAACTGTACCAGGTCTGGGGCTGAACCATGGCCCTCAGCACCACATCTCTGACTCTTTCAGACACCTTCAGGCATGGGCATTCAACCACCTCCCTGAACAGCCTCTGCCAGGCTTGGAGAACCCTTTCTGCCAAGAAGGCTCTCCCAATGTCTAACCTAACCCTCCCCTGGGGTAACTTGAGGCCATTTTCTCTCCAGACACTTGTTCCTAGGGAGCAAAGCCCGATGCCCACCTGGCTCCAGCCTCCTTTCCAGGGTCTATAGAGAGCAATGAAGTCTACCTTCAGCCTTTTCTCTAGCCTTAGCAACCCCAGTTCCCTCAGCTGCTCCTCCTCAGCTCTCTTCTCCAGCCCCTTCCCCAGCTCTGTTACCTTTTTCTGGACCCTCTCCAGCACTTCAGTGTCTTTAATAATGCAGTTCACCACTATCACCATTGGGCATCTAACCAAGCAGTTAGAGTCTTTCCTTAATTAAGGCTGGAGGTGGAGGTTTAAATCTGTGAGTTCAGCAGTTTCACTGCACTACATATTCCCTCATTTTATCTAGTAGGTGGTAAAATGGGGTAGGTGGCCTCATTTTCCTTATATATCTAGTGGTGGCTTCATCCAGCTGTGCTGGTCACCTCTGCAGAGACAATGCACTCAAGTCCCAAAGTGACTTCCCTATAAATATCAATGACAGGAATGTTGAGTGGGAAGGATCCCTAGAGGTCATCCAGTCAGACCTGTTTCTTGCTGTGAGTCTGGAGCTTGTCCAACCCAGCCTGATAATGAGGCTTTTGCCACTGCTAAGTCAGATCATAGATGTATGGTTTTTTTTATCTGGATCTTAAAAACCATTAAGGCTGAAGGTTGCACATCCCCTCTGAGTACCCTGTTCCGATGTGGCAGTGCCACCTTTACCAAGAGCTGTTGTCTTTGTACGTGCTGCCTTGAGCTCTGCAAGTTGGCTCTACTGAGAGCTGGCTGGCAGTCCCGGTTTTGTAATGTTCTTCCCTGTGGTAACAGGCTGCTGTCAGACCACCACACCTTGTCCTCTGCCCTTCCAGCCTGTCTGCAGCTCCCTTAGCCGCCTCTTGCAGGAGGTCAGCTCTGGGCTGCAGCTGAGTTGTGTCTGCCTCTCTGGTTTTTCAGCATTCCTGTCAAAGTCAGGGTCCCCACACTGGACTCAGTGCTCCAGCAGTAAGCAACCTGCCTTTGCTCTGCAAACTGCACTTGTCATCACACAACCCATGCAGTTAAGTTGCTGCAGACACCTATGGACATGGAAAGTGCTTCATCCATAATTCAATTGAGCAGATTTTAATTATTTAGGAAAAACTGGGCATTGGATTCCTGCAGGCTGCTCAGAGGCTGCTTGTTGCTGCCCCAGCCCTATGCCTCTAGGGAACAAGGGAGATGCCAACCCCATGCCTGCACAGCACAGGATTGTCAATGTCCTGTGGCATGTTTTCAGTGTTAAACAATCTCTGGAGTCCCCCAGACCCTGCTGCAGCTTAATAAAATGGACTCCTGCTATCAACATAAGCTCTTTGCACCCCTCTCCTGCCATCTTTGCAGTATAGCAACAGGCTGACAGTCCCAGGCTGCTGGAAATTTGGGCTAGTTTGGCAATGGGTGGTTGTGTTGTGGAGCTTGGTGTCTGTAGCTGGCCAGAACACAGCTTTTGGCTGTGGATTTTTTCCACAGCTCCAGTGAGGCAGTAGTGCTAAGTCTACTAGATCCACTGGCATTCCAGAAGGCTTTGGTTTCAAGCAGGCACTCAAAATGCTTAATGGAAAGAGCCCTAAAAATGCAAAGAAGGTGAGAAGTGGTGAAGTGTTGCAGGTCCCAGAATCTCTCTGGTGAGGTTGGAGTGTGAACAGGTAAGCTGTGCTGGATGACACTGGCGCACATTGTGCTGAAGGGCAGCACTGCTAACAGGAATACAGAGCTTTGCCAACAGATGGCCATGCCTGCTGGCCAGAAAGCTTCTCCAGGAGCAGCTCTGGGACATATCTTTGCCAGTGTGGTCTGTTATGGTGAATGCAAGCAGAGAAGCTGCAGGTGTTGTGGCAGAACAGACCTGAGGTCCCAGGAGCTGGCCCTGAGCCCAGCCTGGCAGAGGCTTTCAGCCAGGTGAAGCAGTCACACAGTGGCTGTACCATGCAGCAGGCCAGGCTGAGAAGCTCTGTAGCCATGGCAAGGCTCCGTGCTTCCCTGGCAG